>OX578228.1:10431934-10551934 GCA_951216915.1 Tetheella fluctuosa | reverse complement strand
AGACACTCCGACACACCGACACTCCGACACTCCGACACTCCGACACTCCGACACTCCGACACTCCGACACTCCGACACTCCGACATTCCGACACTCCGACACTCCGACACTCCGACACTCCGACACTCCGACACTCAGACACTCAGACACTCAGACACTCAGACACTCAGACACTCCGACACTCCGACACTCCGACACTCAGACACTCAGACACTCAGACACTCAGACACTCAGACTCAGTCTCAGTCTCAGTCTCAGACTCTGACTCAGACACTCCGACACTCTGACACACCAACACTCCGACACACCGACACTCCGACACTCCGACACTCCGACACTCCGACACTCAAGACACTCAGACACTCCGACACTCCGACATCAGACACTCAGACATCAGACACTCAGACACTCAGACACTCCGACACTCCGACACTCCGACACTCAGACTTTCAGACACTCAGACTCTCAGACACTCATACACGCCGACACTCAGACACTCAAACTCAATCTCAAGCTCATTCTCAAGCTCAATCTATCTCGAGTTTTATCTCAATCTCAAGCTCAATCTCACTCTCAGTCTCAGTCTCAGTCTCAGTCTCAGTCTCAGTCTCAGACTCTGACTCTGACTCTGACTCAGTCTCAGTCTGAAAATGAAAATGAAAATGAAAATATTTTTTATTCAAATAGGCCTTCACAAGCACTTATGAATAGTCTGACTCTAACGCTCGGTTCGGAAGGTTGCTTTTACTGAGAAGAGCCGGCAAGAAACTCAGCAATTACTCTTTTCAAAACCAACTCAGATTTATTACATTAAATTATTTATCTAGTCTCACTGACAATATATGTGTGTTATAACAAAAAAGAAAAGAAACAAAATGATGAGTGACATAGTTAATAAATAGATAGCAAATTTAAGCAGACCAGCCCCCACAAGCAGCACCTGTTCACAAGTATGACGCATGTGGCAGCCATCGCCCTCCTCGCACATATTGTAGGGAAGTGAGCGACCCGCCACACGACGCCGCCGCAAGCAAAGGCCTCAAAGTGAGCATGACTACCATAAGCTTGCTAAAAAGAAAAACAATTTCACGGAATATGAATAAGAACACACAATATGTTATCACTGTTACCATTCACATGTTTATAGGGCAAAAAAAAAGTAAGTGTATCATAATAACAATATTAAAAAATTATGATAATATATTACACAAAAATTTATATACATACACAAAAGTAACAAATCTACCAAGCATTATCGTCTTTTAAATAATCATTCACAGTATAGTAAGATTTTTCAATTAAAACAGCTTTAATACGGTCCTTAAATCTTTGTGAAGGCAAATTTAAAATTGAAGTAGGGATTTTGTTATAGAAGCGTGCACCTAGTCCTAGAAATGAACCTTGCACTTTTTGTAGTCTATAAGCAGAGGTCACAAGTTTGTGCTTATTCCTAGTATTGATCGAGTGTACTTCACATTTTTTCAAAAAACCACTAATATTTTGATGGACAAATAATATGTTTGCATAAATATATTGAGATGCAACTGTGAGTATGCCGATTTCCTTAAACTTATCTCTGAGGGAAGTTCGAGAGCCTAAATTATAAATAGCTCGCACTGCCCTCTTTTGTAAAATAAAAATGGTTTCTATATCAGCAGCTTTACCCCAAAGTAAAATGCCATAGGACATGACACTATGAAAATAGCTAAAATAAACTAATCTAGCTGTATCTACATCTGTAAGTTGTCTAATTTTCCTAACTGCATAAGCTGCCGAACTGAGCTTCGCCGCAACAGATGAAATTTGGGAGCCCCATTGTAATTTTGAGTCCAAAGTAATCCCTAGGAATACTGTTGACTCAACAAGATTGAGGGCTTCATTATCTCAGACTCAGACTCAGACTCTGACTCAGACACTCCGACACTCTGACACACCGACACTCCGACACTCAGACACTCAGACACTCAGACACTCAAACATTCCGACACTCCGACACTCCGACATTCAGACACTCCGACACACTGACAATCCGACACACCGACACTCCGACACTCAGACACTCAGACACTCAGACACTCAGACACTCAGACACTCAAACATTCCGACACTCCGACACTCCGACACTCCGACATTCAGACACTCCGACACACAGACACTCCGACACTCCGACACTCCGACACTCCGACACTCCGACACTCAAGACACTCAGACACTCCGACACTCCGACACTCCGACACTCCGACACTCCGACACTCCGACACTCAGACACTCAGACACTCAGACACTCAGACACTCAGACACTCAGACACTCAGACACTCAGACACTCCGACACTCCGACACTCCGACACTCCGACACTCCGACACTCAGACACTCAGACACTCAGACACTCCGACACTCCGACACTCCGACACTCCGACACTCCGACACTCAGACACTCAGACACTCAGACACTCAGACACTCAGACTCAGTCTCAGTCTCAGTCTCAGTCTCAGTCTCAGACTCTGACTCAGACACTCCGACACTCTGACACACCGACACTCCGACACACCGACACTCCGACACTCCGACACTCCGACACTCCTACACTCCGACACTCCGACCCTCAGACACTCAGACACTCCGACACTCCGACACTCAAGACACTCAGACACTCCGACACTCCGACATCAGACACTCAGACATCAGACACTCAGACATCAGACACTCAGACACTCAGACACTCCGACACTCCGACACTCCGACACTCAGACTTTCAGACACTCAGACTCTCAGACACTCATACACGCCGACACTCAGACACTCAAACTCAATCTCAAGCTCAATCTCAAGCTCAATCTATCTCGAGTTTTATCTCAATCTCAAGCTCAATCTCACTCTCAGTCTCAGTCTCAGTCTCAGTCTCAGTCTCAGTCTCAGTCTCAGTCTCAGTCTCAGTCTCAGTCTCAGTCTCAGTCTCAGTCTCAGTCTCAGTCTCAGTCTCAGTCTCAGTCTCAGTCTCAGTCTCAGTCTCAGTCTCAGTCTCAGTCTCAGTCTCAGTCTCAGTCTCAGTCTCAGTCTCAGTCTCAGTCTCAGTCTCAGTCTCAGACTCTGACTCTGACTCTGACTCTGACTCTGACTCTGACTCTGACTCTGACTCTGACTCAGTCTCAGTCTCAGACTCAGACTCAGACTCTGACTCAGACACTCCGACACTCTGACACACCGACACTCCGACACTCAGACACTCAGACACTCAAACATTCCGACACTCCGACACTCCGTTACTCCGACATTCAGACACTCCGACACACAGACAATCCGACACACCGACACTCCGACACTCAGACACTCAGACACTCAGACACTCAAACATTCCGACACTCCGACACTCCGACATTCAGACACTCCGACACACAGACACTCCGACACTCCGACACTCCGACACTCAAGACACTCAGACACTCCGACACTCCGACACTCCGACACTCCGACACTCAGACACTCAGACATTCAAACTCAATCTCAAGCTCAATCTCAATCTCAAGCTCAATCTATCTCGAGTTTTATCTCAATCTCAAGCTCAATCTCACTCTCAGTCTCAGTCTCAGTCTCAGTCTCAGACTCTGACTCTGACTCAGACACTCAGACACTCAGACACTCAGACACTCAGACACTCAGACACTCAGACACTCAGACACTCAGACACTCAGACACTCAGACACTCAGACACTCAGACACTCAGACACTCAGACTCTCAGACACTCCGACACTCCGACACTCCGACACTCCGACACTCCGACACTCCGACACTCCGACACTCCGACACTCCGACACTCCGACACTCCGACACTCCGACACTCCGACACTCCGACACTCCGACTCCGACAGTCTCAGTCTCAGTCTCAGTCTCAGTCTCAGTCTCAGTCTCAGTCTCAGACTCTGACTCTGACTCTGACTCAGTCTCAGACTCAGACTCTGACTCAGACACTCCGACACTCTGACACACCGACACTCCGACACTCAGACACTCAGACACTCAGACACTTAGACACTCAAACATTCCGACACTCCGACACTCCGACACTCCGACACTCCGACATTCAGACACTCCGACACACAGACACTCCGACACACCGACACTCCGACACTCAGACACTCAGACACTCAAACATTCCGACACTCCGACACTCCGACACTCCAACATTCAGACACTCCGACACACAGACACTCCGACACTCCGACACTCCGACACTCCGACACTCCGACACTCCGACACTCCGACACTCCGACACTCCGACACTCCGACACTCCGACACTCCGACACTCCGACTCCGACAGTCTCAGTTTCAGTCTCAGTCTCAGTCTCAGTCTCAGTCTCAGTCTCAGTCTCAGTCTCAGTCTCAGTCTCAGTCTCAGTCTCAGTCTCAGTCTCAGTCTCAGTCTCAGTCTCAGTCTCAGTCTCAGTCTCAGTCTCAGTCTCAGTCTCAGTCTCAGTCTCAGTCTCAGTCTCAGTCTCAGTCTCAGTCTCAGTCTCAGTCTCAGTCTCAGTCTCAGTCTCAGTCTCAGTCTCAGTCTCAGTCTCAGTCTCAGTCTCAGTCTCAGTCTCAGTCTCAGTCTCAATCTCAGTCTCAGTCTCAGACTCAGACTCTGACTCAGTCACTCCGACACTCTGACACACCGACACTCCGACACTCAGACACTCAGACACTCAGACACTCAGACACTCAGACACTCAGACACTCAGACACTCAGACACTCAGACACTCAGACACTCAAACACTCAAACACTCCGACACTCCGACACTCAGACTTTCAGACACTCAGACTCTCAGACACTCCGACACTCCGACACTCCGACACTCCGACACTCCGACACTCCGACACTCCGACACTCCGACACTCCGACACTCCGACACTCCGACACTCCGACACTCCGACACTCCGACACTCCGACTCCGACAGTCTCAGTCTCAGTCTCAGTCTCAGTCTCAGTCTCAGTCTCAGTCTCAGTCTCAGTCTCAGTCTCAGTCTCAGTCTCAGTCTCAGTCTCAGTCTCAGTCTCAGTCTCAGTCTCAGTCTCAATCTCAGTCTCAGACTCAGACTCAGACTCTGACTCAGACACTCCGACACTCTGACACACCGACACTCCGACACTCAGACACTCAGACACTCAAACATTCCGACACTCCGACACTCCGACATTCAGACACTCCGACTTTCAGACACTCAGACTCTCAGACACTCAGACACGCCGACACTCCGACACTCCGACACTCAGACACTCAGACACTCAAACTCAATCTCAAGCTCAATCTCAAGCTCAATCTCAATCTCAAGCTCAATCTATCTCGAGCTCTATCTCAAGCTCTAGCTCAATCTCACTCTCAGTCTCAGACTCAGACACTCAGACACTCAGACACTCAGACACTCAGACACTCAGACACTCCGACACTCCGACACTCCGACACTTAGGACACTCAAACTCAATCTCAACCTCAATCTCAAACTCAAGCTCAAGCTCAATCTCAAGCTCAATCTTTCTCGAGCTTTATCTCAATCTCAAGCTCAATCTCACTCTCAGTCTCAGTCTCAGTCTCAGACTCTGACTGACTCTGACAGACACTCAGACGCTCAGACACTCAGACACTCAGACATTCAGACACTCAGACTCTCAGACACTCAGACACTCAGCCACTCAATCTCAAGCTCAATCTCAAGCTCAATCTATCTCGAGCTCAATCTCAAGCTCAATTGCTAACTCTATTTTGAGCTCAATCTCAGTCTCAGTCTCAGACTCTGACTCTGACTCAGACTCAGACTCAGACACTCAGACACTAATTTTATAAGCTCATTTATTTGTAATTGGGCATTACTATATTTTTTATTAATAGCTTCTACGGAGTGCTTGAGATTATCTATTTCTTCAAGAAGATGTTGAGTATTATTATCATACAAATCCCTACTGTGCCGGATACTAATTTTATGTGATTCTAATTGACATTTTAAATGAAAGCGCTCTTTTTTTAATAATATATACAATTTACGTGATACTTTGTGTTTCTTCTCCTTGCAACCAAAATCTTCAAGGCGTCGCCTTAATTTTATGTCTTGACATACGCTACAGACACTTGTACCCGCTCGCGGCTATTATGGGACTAAATTGAATCGTAACACGTGGCACATTTTTACTACCACACTTATTGCGAACTAGCTATTTACCCTTTTTTAGGGTTCCGTACTTAAAGGATGCCAAAGGGTATTACTAAACCTACGCCGCCTTCCGTCGTTTTCAATCAAAATAAACTAGTTGAAATTGATATCAAACGTGTTACCATCGCCTCTGTCCCGGCAAATTATTAAAAATAAACTGAAGAAAAATATTATTTTTTTTCAAGTATTTTTGTTCGAGCTATATTATCTCGAAAACTATAATTTAAATCTAATATCATACTGATAATAATGAAATAAGTAAACAAACAAACAGACTTACTTATTGTTGGGTTTTAATGGGCCTGAATAAAACGTAAACGCACAAAATACATTATCTATGGTGAAAAATGTTTCGCCACCGCTCCGCGTGGCGGCGCTACTGCTGCTGCAAGCCATGTTTGGGAATGCGCCGGCCGGCCGCGACTAAAGAACCTAAAAAATCAAGAAAAACTTTATAAACACGAGTGTTGTGATAATTTGGTGTCAAAAGTGCCTCTGGATACGAAGAGCAATCAGTAAGTGCGTTAAAATACTAACCAGGCCCATATTTACTTCCTTTCAAACGCTAGGCGCGTACATTTTGGTCACTTCGACCCGCGATTTACCAGTTATCAAATCAAGGCTAGTTTCGACACTAAACAACAAATTCCACACTAATACACACTTTTCAAGTAATTTCAACATACACAAAAGCTTTATTTCTAGTCTAAAGTTTGTGTTTTTCAATTTTTATTCAAGTCAAGATTGTAGGTACCTACGCATCATCCATAATGGCGGTCAGCGAAAAAGTCGATCTCGATCGTTTGTTGCAACCACACATAACAAAAAAAGAAATGTGTTTTCAACGGCTGCAAAATCTATATGAATTTTCCAAAACTGTTTCGAGAAGTTCTGATAATTACACAGAATTCGCTTTACGTGTAAAAGATATCCATGATTGTCGCAAAACATTCGAACAGGCCATTGGGGAAATAAATAATTTGAGTAGTATTCACAAACCTAAATATAAGCCTAATTATCAAGAAATTGTATCCTTTGATGAATTATATTATCGTGTTTTATGCATAGCAGAGGGTATGTGTGATAAAAGTACGTCGGTATATCGCGATGACAAACACCGGATCGAAGCGGTGGCGGGTCACACCGGTGACGGTTCGCGATGTGTTAAACCGAGGTTACCGAAAATAGAATTGTTTCATTTCGATAGCAAGTTGGAAAATTGGCAAACGTTTTTCGATACATTTTCCAGTCTTATCAATAATAATAATGATATTTCCAACATTGAAAAATATTATTATTTGTTGTCTGCAGTTAGCGGTTCAGCATTATCTTTAGTAAAAGGCATGCCGGTTACTCACGATAATTACCCGATAGTGTGGGACTTACTAGTCAAAAAGTTTGAAAATAAACGTGCTTTAGCTACAAGTTACTTAGATCGAATATTTCAATTTAAACCGTTGACGGTAGAATCGGCTTCCGGATTAGGTACTTTTTTGCAAACATTCCAAGAATGTGTCAAAGCCCTGATACTTTTGAATATAGACGATTTGTCTAGTTTCTTATTGTTTTATATTTCATTACGTAATTTAGATTCTAACACGCGTCGTGAGTTTGAGAAAATTACTGAACAAGATAAAATACCTACGTTCGATCAACTTATTACATTCGTAGAAAAACACGTACGCGTTTTAGAACTATCTGAACCTAGTAAGTATGTGCACAGAGGTCTAAATATTCAGAAACCTATACAAAATAGTTATCAAAATAAATATACTTCTAATTCTAAATTTTATAATAATAATGGGTTACATTCAGATAAAATAGATAAACAAAAGCCGTGTTTGTCAACTAGTAGTATCGAAAATAGTTCATCAAAGGATAAATTTAACAAAAATTCAAACAATTTCAAACCTTGTGCATTCTGTAATAAAGCTCATTCAATATATCGGTGCTTCGAGTTCAGTGACCTTATTCCGACACAGCGACTAGCAAAGGTACGCGAGCTTAAGCTGTGCGAAAACTGTTTACGCGACGGTCATTTGTTGCATGACTGTCCGTCGAAGATCCGTTGTGCAGTATGCAAGGAAATGCATCATCATACATTACATATTGATAATAATGTTAGTCAAGGTCAAAAGGCAGCGCTCACATGTTCTACGAATTCAACCGTGGTGTTAGGCACAGCTATTGTTCACGTCGCAGATTGTTGGGGTACTTTCCACGCCGTGCGTGCAGTAATTGATAGCGGTGCCATGTCCAGCTACATGACTAACAAGTGTGCCAAGCGTCTCAGTCTGCCACGGAATAAATGTTCCTTCAATCCGACAGGCTTAGGCTGCGCTCCCGTGGATGATTTGGGGGTCGTTACGTGTTCTTTAAAACCAATTAATTCTGCGGGGCCCGTATTAAAAACTGAAACGGTTATTGTTCCTCAAATTACCGGTAATTTACCTACTATGCAGTTAACCGATAAAATAATAAATAAATTCAAAAATTTACATTTGGCGGATCCTCACTATAGTGTTCCATCACCTGTGGATTTTCTTATTGCGGGTGACTTGTTTCCATACATTTTTGAAGGTCCTAAAATTCTACCACAGGAACCCGATATTCCTGCTGCCATGCTTTCAATCTTTGGCTATGTTATCTGTGGTCAAGTTACACTCTATAGTGATACCAAGGGTGAATCGTGTAACTTATTATCGATTAATTCTAGGGTTGACAAAATAATTAGTTCTTTTTGGGAAACCGAAAACGTGCCATGTGATATTCCTAAGAATCCTGAGGACGTCTATGTCGAACAATATTTTATGAATGGACACCAGCGCGATGACACAGGACGTTACTCGGTTCCTTATCCATTTAAGCCCGATTTCGAGCTCGGTGATTCATCACAACAGGCTGTTCGACGCTTAATTAATTTAGAAACTAAATTATGCCGCTTACCGGCTCTCAAAAAAGAGTATGATAAGTTTATGTCAGAATATGAGTCTTTAGGTCACATGACATGTTTAGGTGAAATCGGTACTGTAGATTCAAGTTATATTATACCTCATTTTTGTATCCACCGACCGTCCAGTACCACGACGAAACTTCGGGTGGTATTTGACGCGTCAAGTAAAACTAGTAATAACAATTCTTTAAATTCCGTGCTATACGCCGGACCAAAGCTCCAAGCAGATATAAACGAGATATTAATCAATTTTCGAATACATGATATCTGTTTGTCGAGTGATATTTGCAAAATGTTTCGAATGATATTGATTAATCAAAGTCAACGTAAATATCAACACATTTTGTGGAGGTTTTCTCAAGATCAACCTATTAAAGTTTACGAACTTAATACCGTCACATACGGTGTCGCTAGTAGTCCGTTCTTATCTATTCGAGTGCTTCATCAGTTGGCCGACGACGATAAGGATAAGTTTCCTTTAGCAGCAAAGGTGCTCAAGAAGGGTTTCTTCGTCGATGACCTTCTGTGGTCAATTCCTACTCTGGAGGACGGTATTCAACTTCAAGACGAACTGTTAGGGTTGTTAAGCGGAGGAGGCTTCACTCTTCGAAAGTGGTCCAGCAATTGTCCACAGCTTTTGGAACGTGTGCCTGCTGATCACCGTGAAACACCTGTCACTTTCGAAGATGACAAAGACTTATCCATCAAGGTACTAGGTCTCCAGTGGTCGCCTGCAGAAGATGCTTTCTCATTTTCTACTACTCCAGCGTCATCTACTGTTACAAAGCGGAGTGTACTTTCAGAAATAGGTCGTCAATTTGACCCTCTGGGATTTGTAGCGCCCTGCATATTTTACGCCAAATGTTTTATGCAACAACTCTGGCTTCGAAATCTAGGTTGGGACGACGGACTTCCCCAGGATTTGGAGAATGAGTGGCACGCCTACGTTTCTGAGCTTCCACTCTTATCAAATTTTAAACACGAGCGACAGGCTACTGTTAAACAGCATTCCTATTATCAAGTTCTAGGATTCTGTGATGCGTCTACTCTTGGGTACGCTGCCGTAGTTTATTTACGATCTCTAAGCATAGATGGTGAGGTTAAGGTCAGTCTTATTATTTCTAAATCCAAGGTCGCGCCCTTGAAGACTGTTTCTATACCGCGTTTGGAACTGATGGGTGCACACTTGTTGGCCAAGCTGGTAAAATACACCAAGTCAATTTTACTAGATCAAATACCTATTCATGACACATTTCTGTTCACTGATTCATCTGTGGTATTAGCGTGGCTGAACATTCCTAGTTACAATCTAAAAACATTTGTAGCTACACGCGTGGCTAAAATACTAGACAGTGTGCCCGGTGACGCATGGTACCATGTGAGCGGTGAGCGTAATCCTGCCGATGTTTGCTCCCGTGGCGCTCTGCCTTCCACACTGCTGGCCATGCCAGAATGGTTGTCTGGGCCATCATGGCTATATATGCCACAGATGAATTGGCCGATCAAATCAATTGAACAGTTTAAATCGGAAAATGTCCCTGAACTCAAACAGTCAAATATTAATTTACTTCAAACATTTCAATCAAATGATACAAATCCTATTTATGAACTCACAGAGAGGCATAGTAGTTATACAGAACTTCAAAATCTTGTTGCTCGTTGCTATCAATTTATTAATAATTGTAAAACTACAAAACCTAATCGAACGGTGGGGCGACCCCCTCTCTGCGACGTGAACAAAGCTCACGATGTCTTAATCAAGATAATTCAAAATCACCATTTTTCAAGCGATATAGATGCATTATCGAACGGTAACAATTGTAGTAAGTCTCTAAAGAAACTCAGCCCCTTCGTAGATCCCCATGGATTCCTCAGGGTGGGGGGTAGATTATCTGAATCGAGTCTTCCTTATGAAAAGAAACATCCCTTGTTGCTACCTAAGAAATGTAATTTTACTAAAATATTGATAGATTATTACCACAAACTCTATTTACATGTCGGTCCCCGCTCGCTTCAAAGTTTAATTAATCAAAAATATTGGATTATTTCAGCGCGCAGTGTAATTCGATCTCGTATTTCAAAATGTATTTCGTGTTTCAAGGTCAAACCTTCAACTTTGCAACCGGTAATGGGTAGCTTGCCTAAGTTTCGAACCCAAGATGTTCATGCCTTCCACACAGTTGGTGTCGATATGGCCGGTCCTTTTTATACGAAAGAACACAATCGACGTAACGCTAAAATTTCGAAAGCGTATCTATGTCTATTCGTATGCTTTGCGACGCGCGCGGTCCACTTAGAAGTGCTGACAGCTCTTACAACCGAGTGTTTCTTGGCGGCCTTTGACCGCTTCACAGCAAGACGAGGCTTATGTCACACAGTGGTATCGGACAACGGTAAAAACTTTGTATCAGCTGGCAAGCAGCTCGCTGAAATAATTAAATTTTATGACCAAAATTCAGATCAAATGTTAACTGAATTAAATTTTCGAAAGGTTCAATGGCAATTCAATCCACCCACGGGTAGTCATTTTGGTGGTATGTATGAAAGCGGTATCAAAGCTGCTAAAGTACACATGAAGCGTGTGGTAGGCACGAGAGCGTTGTCGTTTGAAGAACTGAGTACGCTTTTCGCGCGAGTCGAAGCTGTTCTGAATTCGCGACCATTGTGCAGCTTGTCGAGTGATCCTTCTGAATTCGAAGCACTGACACCTAGTCATTTTCTTGTAGGTCGCGAACTATTATCTGTGCCGGAATATGAATTGTCTGACAAACCCGCGTACGGACTTACGCGATGGCAGTTCGTACAGCAGGCTTCACAACAGTTTTGGAAACTATGGAAAAAAGACTATCTCCATACGTTACAACAGCGTCAAAAGTGGTTCGACAAATGTCGTGATCTGACTGTGGGCGAGCTTGTACTTATTCATTCTGATGCTCCACCATTGCAGTGGAATTTAGGGCGCGTTATTCAAACTTATCCCGGGCCTGACGGAGTAGTCCGCGTTGTTAGACTTCGCACACGAAATGGTGAACTCACACGCCCAGTGGTTAAGCTGAGTCCGTTTCCAAGAGACTCTGATGGGGACGCAAACTGATTTCATATTGTCAATTAAGTACAAGCTAGCTTTTAAGTCAAATTATTATTTCATTTTCTCAAATAGCTTAGTTTCATAAACTTTTGGTTAGTTCTTAAACTTTCACTTTCAACTCATCAAATCAAACACTGAATACTTTTCAATTACAATACAGTCCACTGTTCTCTACCTCCATCCCTGGATTGGTAACTGGAAATCTGGGTGATTTCCGGTGGGGGGTTTATGTTGGGTTTTAATGGGCCTGAATAAAACGTAAACGCACAAAATACATTATCTATGGTGAAAAATGTTTCGCCACCGCTCCGCGTGGCGGCGCTACTGCTGCTGCAAGCCATGTTTGGGAATGCGCCGGCCGGCCGCGACTAAAGAACCTAAAAAATCAAGAAAAACTTTATAAACACGAGTGTTGTGATAATTTGGTGTCAAAAGTGCCTCTGGATACGAAGAGCAATCAGTAAGTGCGTTAAAATACTAACCAGGCCCATATTTACTTCCTTTCAAACGCTAGGCGCGTACACTTATCCTTCTACTCGAAATAAAAACTATCAAAATGTAAAAAAATCCAAAACATTATTCTCATCTTCACCATTATGTCAGCCGCAAGTCGTCCACTGGTGTACATAGGACTCCCCTAATGATCTACAATAAGACCGATCAAGACATTATAAATATAATAGAATAAAAGTATCCTGGGACATTCCTCACCCACGGCCATCTTATCCCAAACTAAGCAGAGCTTGTACTATGGAGACCAGATGGTTAATATAATATACACTTATTTTTCTAAATTTATACTTCAATAGATAATTACATAAGGCTTCGGGAGACCGACGGGCTGGGAGCTTTTTCCGCCAACGCATAAGCTTGGCCAACCAAAAAGGGAACGCTGCCAGCCTGTTGGGAACCTTGCCTATCGACAGCAGCGAGGGCTTTGTGGATGTTTTTTATATATCATAGTTTGTATTTTATATATTGTAAATATTGTAAATATTTGTTGTATATATTACATTACAGCTTAATTAAGACATATTTTCAAAATCAATCTTATTACCGGAACATATTAAGTTGCATTTTGAAAATAACTTGGCACCCGAATCCCCTCACTTGAATGCTCAAGTCGCACTGATAAGCATATAAATGTTCTACTTACATGAAACGCCACACTCCTGCATATGTGGTGAAATCTAAGCAAGTGAATTTAGCAACAATATAGATAAAGATATTGTTTCTATTTTCTTAGGAACGATTACAATTTTAGTTATGGAGGAGCAAGGTGGTAGACTGAGGAGTCATTGGAAAATCTTCCGCCAGGCAGGGTCATTGTGCCTGGGGACCGCGGTCCCTCTGTAGATTTTTTTTTTTTGAGCTGGAACAGAAGGTGGTGGGTCCAGGGGACCATCTTCCACCCTTACGCGGACTTTGCGGCGAGCGCTGAGGGTTCTCAACCGCTACTTAAAACTAAAATAAATTTAGTTTTTTTTTTTTTTTAACAGGAACAGAAAGGTGGTGGGCCCAGGGGACCTTCCACCGTTACGCGGACTTAAAAATAAATTTAGGTTGGAATCTTGTATATATGCTAAGTCGTCGAAGTACTTTGTCAGTGCGATGTAGAATCTTGTTGCGCCATCTATCCACGGATAGCGGAAGTCTTGATTGATGTCGCTACATGTTAAGGGGGTATCCCCCTGTTTTGTGCATGGAAACGTCTGCTAATACTACGAACCGTAATTTATCCTTTGATAGTAATCAAAGACATGAAATCATTTTTTTTAAATTAATTAAAAAAAAATTAAAAAAAAATTGTACAAAGTGGCTGAGCTATCGTGCGAAGCGGGGGCGGGTCGCTAGTTACGAATAAACAATCAAATCTTCATAAATCTACCAATGCAGCGCTTATTATCTACACAGTTCATATTTCAGTGCAAAATATAAGGTCACTATATCTATAAAATTTACAAACAAACAGTATAGCCGTGCACTATAATAATAAAAACTTCTATACGAGGCAGTAAACACTAACAATTTGCATCAACATTGCACCAGCATGGCTCTAATGCATTCAGAAACTATGTTGTTAAAACATAAATTTTAGAGATTATTTTCAACTGGAGCTGTGAATTTATATCTAGTTTTCGCCCCGCGGTTTCACCCGCTTTCCCCAAGGATCTTATGTTTTCCCGGGATAAAAAGTAGCCTATGTTCTTCTCCATAGGCTATCTGCATACGAAATTTCATCGCGATCGGTTCAGCGGTTTAAGCGTGAAAAGGTAACAAACAAACAAACTCATTTTCGCATTTATAATATTAGTTAGGATTATACATATAGTATCAAAATTCTAAAAATTTGCTTGTTGTTGGACCAAACTATATGTTAATTCCTTTTGCGGTGGAAACTATGGGTCGGTGGGGGTCCGAAGGTCACCGATTCGCTCGGATTTTTAACCGACTTTAAAAAAAAAAGGAGGTGGTTCTCAATTCGGTTGTATATTTTTAATTTTTTTTTAATCATCAAAACTCAACGAGGCTTCGGGCGTGGAGTTTTTCCCTCCAACGCCTTAGCTTAGCCAAAGAGGGAACGCTGTCGGCCTGTTGGGAACTTTTCTCACAGGTACTGACTTTGCTCATCGGCAAAGGCGAAGGCTTTGAGGTTTTTTTTTTTATATTATTATACTTAGTTTGTCTTTTGTATTTTTGCTGTAAACCAAATAAATTCCGTTACATGAGAAAGTGTGTTTGTATGTAATGTCTTTATGACGTAACGGAGCGAGAAATCCATTTGATATTTTGCTATATCAAAGGACTGACAAGTAAGTAGTCCATCTGATATTAAATGTCTACATTAACAATACTAGTGGATTGCCAATGTGTTGCCAACCTTTATAAAGCCTAGAAGGCCACTGGCTACCAAATGCATCTGTTGGAACTCACCTACTGGTGACTTGACGACAGATTTTCAACTTGAGGGTGGTAGCCAGTCAGGCAGGTACTAACACTTGGACCTAAGAAGCTGAAATTTTGCACTAAAAGTCTCTTTATGATGTATACAAGGAATAATGCTTACCATACGGGATCGCGAGTGAACCCGCGGGATAGAATGCTAGCATATTATTATATGCTTCCATGTTCTATCCAATACCAATAAAACTACTTTAAAATACAGCACAGTTCTATTTAAACTGTATAAATACATTATTCATTACATGAACAAATACGAAAACAAACTAAATTAAAAATAAAATGCTTCTCCGAACTGTAAGGATGTTAATAAGATTTGTAGTTAGTAAATACTGTATTTTGTTTAACGACTGCATTCGATTTTATTATCTCTACCACGTGAAATGTGAATCATGAGTTTTTTTCCGTGCACGAGTATCTCATTGAGGTAATGAGTGGTTTTCCTCGTTTCTCTACTATATCTCTACCTTATCTCTATCTTTCTCTATCTTTCTCTACCTTATCAATACCTTATCTCTACCTTATAGTACCTTATAGTACCTTATAGTAATAACTATTAGAAATACGATGTTGTGTTTATTTGTTTCTCCTTTTACGCAGTAATAAAGCAACGAATTGATGTGATTCTATGCATAGAGAGGGTTTATGGACTGGAGAGTGACATCTTCTTTTTATAAGGGGAACGCGGGTGAAACCGTGAGTGACAGCTAGTTTATATATAATTGTGTATGTTTTTGTGGATGTTTGTCACTCAATTACGCCATATTAGCTAAACGAATTAGAATACTGACACATTGATAGATCTTACCGCGACGATAGATCAGTGGTAGTGACGTCGAATGCAGTAACGAAAGTCGTGGGATCGAGTCAATGAGCCAGAGGTTTCGGTGAAGGAAAAAATCTTGAGGAAACCATATCACGATGGTAGGGTGCTTTGTAGTACCCGCCTGGTTGATTACCAACCTCAATTTGAAAGTCTGTGTCACCAAGCCCTTAGGGAGTTCCATTGTGAGTCAGTTATTTCTAGGCTTTGTATGCTTACCACCTTCGGCCACATCATCATTGACCATAGTGAGATTGTGGTTAAACACGGAACGATACATGTAAAAAAATCACTGTAGGTATACTTTACACGTATGAATCTTCAACACGTGGCGTTCAAAATAAACTATGTACAATCACGATCATAAACGTATAGTAGTATAGTAAAAATTTAAAGGTATTTTCTCATGAAATAACGAATGCAACATAGATATAATAGCTATATTATAATAGTATATATTGGATCGAAATAATATGTTTGTACTCTTTTGAATTTTGCTTTTAATAATAATAATAATAATCTATCATCACTGACAGGACTATTGTCGCCAATAAGCCTGATATTGTGGTGATAGATCGCCAAGAGCGCCGTGCAATGATTGTCGACATTGCTGTCCCTCATGATGAGAACCTTGTGAAGTCGGAGAAAGATAAAGAAAGCAAATATCTTGATCTGGCACACGAGGTTGTCGACATGTGGGATATTGACTCGGCAACCATTGTACCGATTATCGTTTCAGCCCATGGCCTTATAGCCAAGAGCATCGATAAACGCCTCAAGAGGCTCCGCGTTAGGCGGCTGGATCAAGGGACAAATTCAGAAGGCAGTGCTCCTGGAGACGGCACGCATAGTGAGGAAGTTCCTCTCTCTGGAGCCTTGACCACCGGTAACTAGGACCCTGTTCCCGATACCGGTGGGGTACTATTTCTTGTATTTTTAAATGTATTTTTTTTATAAATTATATTTAAAAATGTAATTTGTAGGAGAGTTTTTTAATAAATGGTATAATAATAATATACTATAAGTAATCTATATAATATTATTATATTAGTGTATAGCATCTACTGCTGAACGAAATTAAAAGATTATTACATAGCTAATCCGAAGGTAAAAAATATATAATTTTATCAGTAGATAATATGCTGTATATTTATGCTCATGACTGTACACACGAACACTACATCAGAAATAGATATCTTTGATCTGCAATATTGCAATTCCTCGCGAAAATATTCAAGACAAATCTCTTAGAAGCGAGTACGCACTTATCACTTTGAAGTTTATGATAGATAGACTTAGTTCGTTTTACAATCTGTCTGTCTGGCTGTCATGGAATATTTATCATATGAAAGTTGATTTCTCTATTTGATAAATGTTTACTTAGGTTCTATATCAATAAGAATTAGCATTCTACTGGTGAGATATTTTTAAAAATTGGTACTGCAGTTTTTGAGTTTATTACAAACATTCTATATATCTTTTCAAATTGGTTGCACACAGGCATTAAAGGAGGTAGTAGCTTATCGTAGAGGTTATCTTCATCAAGTATAAAATCTGTCACCAAGTAGATACCAATCGGAATGTTCCTACAGCTGCGCTTGAGAGCCAGTTCCTTCTAAGTTTTGTGAGTTAACCACCTTTGCGAACCTAAAGTATAAAAAATATGATACTCCTTATATTCGTATTTATAAAACAATGTCGAGTTAGTTACACCATTTATAACTCAAGAACGGCTGGACCGATTTTTATGATCTTAGATTTGTTGGATTTGTCTCCGTCCCGAATAGCAGAATAGTTATTAAAATATCGGATTTTATTTATACCGGGAATGCGGGTGAAACCGCGTGCTTGTTACCTTTTGATTTAATCTTACCAACTCATGTATATCACTATAGCTAGAATGGAACGTCTCCAGAAAAGATGGCTGTGGCACTTATCTTATAGTCACGGGATTGCAAATAAAGTTAAGACCTACCAAGAAAGGCTCTCACATTTCCGAATGTACACATTAGAGGACCGTAGAAAATATTTAGACCTAGTATTTCTTAAAAAACTATGCACGAGTTTGTACAAGAGTTCAAGTTTGCTCAGCCAGGTTGGATTTAATGTACCAACAAAAATACAAAGGTCTTGTAGGAAAAAATTGTTCTATTGTCCAGATAGTCGCACAAATTTAAGAAAATTTTGTCCACTATCACGTATGTTTTCATTGTATAATGAGTATCATGAACAATGTGACTTGTTTGCAGCAATGAATTTAAAAAAGGTTGTGTTTAACATTTGATCTGAAAATGCTTTTATTTGTTAGTTTACTAAATTTTAACTCTATTCTTTAATTTCCAGTTTATTTGTGTATAATTTATCATTAAGTAGTTTTTTCTGTTATCTATGCATGCTGTGATTTTCTGTAATTGACAGGGCACTTAGCACTGTACTTTGCACATAATCTAACTTTAACTTTCATAGTGTACTTGTTGTTGGAAATCCTAATAAAATAAATAAATAAATAATAATTTTATGAACAAATACCATTTTAACGATATCATAAAAAAGCTTTCAGTAAAAAAATAAAGATCATTCGAATATAAGGGCAGAGTTAATTAAATATCATTGCTAATATACTTGAAGTTGTAGACTAGTTAGTGGTATTTTATAGGTTCAATCGTAAACAAAGTTATGGGAGATTATGAAGAGCATTCGTCCGTAAAACGGAGTTTGATTGGCATGCATTCTGTACTGTCTTTTGCAATATACTATTTTATGAACTTTGAGAGTTCCTTTATAAATTTATTTAACTAGAGCTGGGGAAATCGTCTCGGAAACTGATGAAGTTTAATTTTGCTCCATAAATTGCCAGTTAGGTGAATAGGCATGTTCTATAAATGTGCTACTTTCCAATTCCTTTAGGGGTGAACGTCAGCTCATTTTACGTAAAAAATATACTAACTTATTTCTTAATGAGATATAATTTTGAGAATAATATCCCTAAAATGGTTGGCTAAATCAGTATTATGTATGGATTAGTGTGAATATTTTTAATCCTGATGATTTACCTTTTAATAAAGGCACTCTCGTAAAGAAACAAGGAAGTCAAATTATATTGAAAAATCATAAATTCCCTACAGAACGTAGATGGAACCACAGGGCAAGTGTAAGCCATTAATTATCCAGTGTACAAAAGCTATTCAATACAAAATTCCCTTCAATCAAAGCTAAGCCCATAACATAATCCCTCCGGTCCATAATACATAGTTAATGTATGCCAATATAACAAAAGCCGCCTAAACTATTTAACCATTCAACCAACGTTACAGCCAGGGTAAACTGGTGTAACTTGGGCCATTATGGGCAGTCTCCTTTATTACTAAATCGGTTAACTCGGTTTGACTTCTTACGTGATGTAATAAGTTATGGGTGCGAAAATGTCATAGTGATTTAGGATATGTTGCTGTGGACTGGCCGGCTGGCGTGGTTGGTAAGATACCCTGTCTATCACGCCACAGGTCATGGGTTCGATTATCCACATGGGACAGATATTTGTGTGCATGAAAATGTCTGTTTATCTGGAGTCTAGGTGTATTTACCTATTAGTACAGTACAGGGTAATGTGATCTTCTTCTTCTTCTTCTGTATATATAAAAGGAAAGTGTGACTGACTGACTGATCTATCAACGTACAGCTCCAACCACTGGACGGATCGGGCTTAAATTTGGCATACAGATAGCTATTATGATGTAGTAAAATACGGGTTCGCAGGTGAAACCGCGGGGCGGTGAGCTAGTTATAAATAAACGGTTTTCACAATGATCAAAATGGTTCTTTGAGTAAGGTATCATTGCGCACAAGACAAAGTTATAGTTAAAATAAACTTACGAATGAAGCCACAGGTATAGGCTAGTCACGTATTATAACTGTGAAATTATTCAGAGATTCCTATATTTATCTATCGACGAACAAAATTCTTATTTTATACTAGCTTACTACGCGGCTTCACTCGTGCAGACTTTATAAAATATCTATATCTTTTCTTCCTTTCACCATATTTTGGTGATGATGATGAAAGCCTATTCAAAGCGTCAAGCTAAGCCGCCTTAAACCTCTGGAAACTCCATGAAAATTCGTTCAGTGGTTTAGAAGATTAGCGTGTTCAAACAGACGGAGGGACAGAAGAGAAAAAAAAACTCTGTGAATTCTGTTTCTCTTCCCACATCACTCACATTCCATAAGTACAGACAATGCTATTTCTACAGATTAATTATATTTATATGTTACAAAAGACAAGATTCAATTACATAAAACAACATTCTCAAAGAAATGTCCCCTAAATTTTTCCTCTATTCTTAACTAAAACAACCATTTAGCAAAGTCTGGAAACTACCATTCGTCAGGCTTTAGGTTTAGTCTAGATACAGGCATTCGGCATCGTCTGAGGCCTATCCAGGAGTAATGGGAAGCTATTCCACCTAATCGTTGTGGACGAAAGTATTCAAAACTTGCTATACTATAATCATTTAACTGTATCTAACAAATGGAGAAGTTCTGTCATTTAAGGGGTTTCTACACGGTTGTCTACCAGCTACCAACCAAGGGCAAATAGATGGCGTTGAGGCGTCCGACCGTATAGATTGGTAGTCGAAAAAATTACTTAACTTAACGCTATAACGTTGTTGATTTCACAATCGTATAGCAGCCCCTTTAGTTTTTCGTCGCCATCAATCCTCGGTTGTTGGTTTTTAGTTAAAAGTTTAATTTATTTGATTGACCTTTCGATCAAAGGTCACGTAAAAAACATGTTTGCGGCATGTTGAAATGTCCCTATGTACATTGGCTGTCCCTGGAAATGACCTTTTGGCTAAGGTGTGTGTGTTGCCATATACAGCGCCGCATTTTAAACACTAACTCAGTCTAGGTTCTAACTTTAATAAGGTCAAACCAAGTGACTTAATTTACTATGGAATTTATAAATCCACGTGTAGAACTAGTCAAATATTCCCGGATAATTATAATAATGATAGTAAAACTGTATTCATTAATACAGGATAGTACCTAGCTACCGCTACGGTTTTTTCTAGATATCTATTGTTTTTTCAGGGATAAAAATAGCCTATTTATTATTCCATCCCATGTATCTATAAACGATAAAGTGTTATCTATCTGTCTATCTATCTATGTGCCAAATCACCATAATCTAACATATTTCAAGATTTAAATAAACTAATCATTAAGGTGTCAAATAGCAGAGTATTTTAGAGTGCCTTTCAATATACTAAATTATACAAATCAGGCAGACAGATTGAGAAGTTGAAATCAAATTAGATACAATAGTGAGGTACTTTTTCTAAAATAACTTGGAATCAGGTCATAAAATGAATTTCATATGTAGGTACTTTTAGTAGCTTCTGTTCTCAATTTCATGAATTCTCCCAAGGGATTAATGTAAAACCTATGTCTGAGTTGGTTTTGAAAAGAGTAGTTGCTGAGTTTATTGACGGCTCTTCTCGAAAGCAATCTTCCGAGCGCCAGAGACGGACAATTCATAAGTGCATGCGAATGCCAATTTCTATGAATAAATTATTTAATTTCATTAAAAAAGTATAAGTTTTGTTTCTTTTTTTCATCCAAATCCTTTCAGCCATTAAGATGTGATTGAGTAACAAACGTCTACATAATCTTTGGCATTAAAGAAAAGTAATTTATAACAAGCAATGATAAACTGAATCAAACGCATCCATTAATAGTCAGTGTGAAATAGCAGTGTTATTGATAGAGAATAGTGTGAGAAGATAATGTTAAATATTAAATTGATTTATTGAACGAGAATATTTCGAGTTTGAATTTGAAATTTCATGTGAATTGATTGCTCAATTGAGCATTACGAGCATTGTATTCAACCTAGGTATGTCTTAGCGCAGTGGTAGTTTATGATGTCAGTGAAGGAAAACTGCGTGAGGATACCATAGCACGATGAACTTTGAAGTACTGGCCTGGCTGACCACCCATCTTTCGTCAAGCACCTAAAGTATAATATTTTCATAAGAAAAGAAGTACCTATAAGTAGTATATCAGTTATCTGGCTTCAACAGCACTCTGCTTAGTTTCGGGTCATATAATGGCCGGGTGTGATGAATGTCCCAGAATATATATTATATAATTAGTACTGATATAACACAAATTCGAAGCGAGCATGACAAAGATTACACAGCCCTAAAAACGTAAGGGCATTTGCTATCGTAAGAAATGAGTTCGCATTTATATTTCTTTCACTGCGAACGGCAGTGCAAACATTTTCAGCCGTTTTACATACAAATGGTTACCCGCTAACAATATAACCTAGGTAGGCACTTTATTTGACATTCCCTTTATATATCTGTCTTTTTATCAGGATTTTTTTTCGCAGCCATTAAACCAGAGGCGATTAAATTAGATTTTTTACTTGGTTTCCGTATTTTTGATATTGTGAAGGAACTTATATAAATAAATAAATATTCTGGGATATCACACTAGGCCATCTGAAAACTTGGCAATATCAAGTATTATAACCTTAACATTTGAAAGGAAAGTGACAAGGAACCGCCTACTTCTAAAGTTTTCATAACTACTTAGAATACTTGAAAACTTTTTTAATATAAGAAAACGCGGAAACTATGTCAGAACTGAGTTCCTAAAGAAACTTTGGGGATTTATTACGTTATGTCACAAGTTTTGGTGCCAATTTGTCATGAATTGACGCAAAAATTGTCTACATTATGGTTTATGCGTTCGTTTGATAAGTACCTAATAATTTTTATGTGATGATGAAAAATAATACATAATTCAGCTTCTAGTTAAGTTGAAATTAGCTAGATAGTCGGAGATTTTCTTTAGTAAAACGTCATTATTGTAGGAATCGAAGCCATGAACTTCGCCACGGAACGTTTCCACTTGGAATCGAAAATATTTGCGGTATTGTACATAAATAATATCCGAATAACTGTCGAAAGTTAATCCTACAAATGTAGTAAATGTGATTTTTTTTAAGTTTGGATGTTTGTGACTCAATCACGCATAAACGGCTGAACGGATTTGGATGAAAATTGACACAGAAATAGATGACATCCTGGAATAAAGCTAAGTTAGTATTTTAATATTTTAGACCAAATTAATAAATTTATGGTGATGAAATTATTATGTAATTACTTTTAGGTATTTTTATGTAGTAGGTACATATATCAGGTTCCATACATAAGACCATAATAAAATACATTAAATAAAACAAAAAAACAAAAAAACGAGATATTTTCCGAAATGCGCACAATTTCCACTGTGAAATATATTATACTAACAGAACTATGGAGGACCACGATAGGCCCGTCAGTATATTTAGGCTATATTAGATTCCTACCAAAACAAATATGTAAATAAAACTAAATTGTGGACGTAGAAAGCACTCGCTTATAACAAAATTATGTGTGAAAATGTCAGTCCCAAAAATCCCTAAATTTCAGATTGTTAGCAATAATTTTACCTTAATAAATCTGTCATACACACTTGTGTGTTTAGGTTAAGTAGAATTCGTATTGTCGACATTACTTTTCAGGTTCTAAGTTAACGATATAACGTTCCAACAAGTATCAACAAAAATACAAACTATATATAATTATATGAAAATTTATGAAATATATTTTTTACCGCGGCTTAGCCCGCATTCCCGATGGATCTGATGTTTATCCGTAATAAAAAGTAGACTATGGCCTTGCTTGATAAATGGGCTATCCAACACTAAAATAAATTTTCAATTCAAACCAGTACCTAGTTCCTGAGATTAGCGCGTTCAAACAAACAAACTCTTCAGCTTAATAATATTAGTATATAGATAACTAAGTATAACTTGAATATCCAAGGATGTTTATTTATTTTACCAATACATACATTACACATTTAACTACTTATAAAATACAAACTATGATATATAGAAAACATCCTCAAAGCCCTCCCTGCTGTCGATAGGCAAGGTTCCCAACAGGCTGGCAGCGTTCCCTTTTTGGATGGCCAAGCTTATGCGTTGGCGGAAAAAGCTCCCAGCCCGTCGGTCTCCCGAAGCCTCGATGAGCTTGGATGATAAAATCCGAGCAAATCGGCGAGGCTCGAACCCCCACGGACCCGCGAATGGCATGAACAAAAAATTTGCATTGATTGTAAATACTTGTTGTAACTACTTATATTTTTGGAACGAATTTACTTTACGCGGCTTGCGGTAGTTGACTGGCTAAAATAGTCACGTAAGGAAATAGTGTTACGGATGTGACGTCACCAGTTATGCCCCCTCTGTCTATCTCTTTCTATTATATGCGGGTGTGTGTGAATTGTATAAAATAATTTATTGTTTGTAATTATTTTAATTCATTTATGAGTAACATTCCTTGATCCTACTAATTATAGGCCAGTTTCCATTTTGCCAGCCCTGAGCAAAGTATTTGAAAAGATAATTTTAACGCAATTAATTGCTCACTTTAATTTGAACAAACTCTTACATAATGAACAGTATGGTTTTACAAAAGGTCGTTCAACTATTGACGCTGGGGTAGCGCTTTTAAGAAATATTTTTAACGCTTGGGAGAAGTCACAGAATGTTATTGGAGTCTTCTGTGATTTACCTAAAGCTTTCGATTGTGTTGATCACCGAACACTCATACGTAAACTTAATTATTATGGAGTCAAGGGTACAGCACTTGATCTGATGAAGTCGTATCTCGGGGAAAGAACTCAAAGTGTTGATGTCAATAGAGTTAGATCATCTGGTTCTCCTGTGCATATGGGTGTGCCGCAGGGCTCTATTCTAGGTCCTTTTCTATTTTTAATTTATATAAATGATCTTCCCTTTTATGTTAAAAATACCTAAATAAATAAATAAATAAATATTCTGGGACATTCCTCACACACGGCCATCTGACCCCAAACTAAGCAGAGCTTGTACTATGGAAGCCAGATAACTGATATACTACATATACTACTTTTCTTTTGTAAATACATACATATATAGATAATTACACCCAGACACAGGACAAATAGACATGTTCATGCACACAAATGTTTGTCCTGAGTGGGAATCGAACCCACGACCTGCGGCGTGATAGATAGGGTATCTTACCAACCACGCCAACCGGCCCTGTGGAATTGTACTGTTTGCTGACGATACCTCACTACTTTTTAGTGTTGATAGACTGAAATCCAATTATGACGATGTAAATGGTGCATTAGCTCAGGTATTAAATTGGTTTACTGTTAATAATTTAGTTTTAAATGCAAAGAAAACTAAATGTATTAAATTTGCACTACCCAATGTAAAAAAAATAGGATGTAACTTGGTGCTAAATAATGAATCTCTCAATCTTGTTGAGTCAACAATATTTTTAGGGATTACTTTAGACTCAAAATTTCAATGGGGCACCCAAATATCATGTCTCGCGGGGAAGCTTAGTTCGGCTGCTTATGCAGTTAGAAAAATTAGACAGCTAACAGATGTAAATACAGCTCGATTAGTTTATTTTAGCTATTTTCATAGTGTTATGTCCTATGGCATTTTGCTTTGGGGTAAGGCCGCTGATATAGAAGCTATTTTCATTTTGCAAAAAAGAGCGGTGCGAGCAATTTATAATTTGAGTTCTCGAGCTTCCCTCAGAGATAAGTTTAAACAAATTAGTATCCTCACAGTAGCATCGCAGTACATTTATGCAAACATATTATTTGTACAACAAAATATAAGTCTTTTTGTAAAAACAAGTGACATGCACACTATTAATACTAGAAATAAGCATAAACTTGTAACCTCTGCTTATAGACTCCAAAAAGTGCAAGGTTCATTTTTGGGACTGTGTACACGCTTCTATAATAAGATTCCTCCTGCACTTTTAAATTTGCCATTACATAAATTTAAGGAACGTGTTAAGTCTATTTTAGTACAAAAGGCATACTATAACGTTAATGAATATTTAAATGACGACAATGCTTGGGTGTAGCCCTCGCTCTTGCAGGATAAATTTTATGTAATAGTCTTAAGTTTGTTTTGAAAAGAGTAATTGCTGAGTTTCTTGCCGGCTCAGTAAAAGCAACCTTCCGAACCGTGCGTTAGAGTCTGACTATTCTTAAGTGCCTGTGAAGGCCTATTTGAATGAATAAATTATTTCATTTCATTTCATTTCACATTGATAGCTTTTCTCAGAAATTTACAGTTTTTTTTTTTTTTCATTTTCATTGAAAAAATAAAATTTTATTTCCATATTCTGTTTTTGCTATACACCTACAAATTTTCAACAAAATCATTTGGAAAACAGACGGACAAACTCACATTCACATTTTTTTTTTTGTAAATATGGTTATTAAGTACTAGGAAGGTTTCCAATTAAAAACAGTTTTAAAACCTAAGTAAGGAAACTTATTAACACTTCAATCAAACCCATAGCTAATGAACCTTATTATTTATGCAATAGAATTTATAATAGAAAATCCAACCTTTCACTATGTAAATCGAGATAATAAGAAACATTGGAGAGGAAACAGTTTTTTACATAAAGACATTCGAAACTTTATATGGTTGTGAGAAAGGTGAAAATCGCTTGTTAAAGGTTATAAAATAATACTCTAGGAGGACAAGTAAACCTACAGTTATTTTATTTTATGAGCACTCCCTTTGCAACTGTAAAAAGAGATAATAAACATTTGGTACGTGAAATAAAAATGAAATATATACCTTTAGGAAATAATTTTACGAATTTGTACAAAAAATAAACGATTACCGCTGTTGTGTCTTAAGTTCGATTCCTGAATATTAAAAGACTAGCTGTCCCTCGCGGTTTCACATGCATTTCCGATAAAAAAACATAGTCTGTGTCGCGCTCCATACTATAGGCTATCTGCGTACCAAATTTCATCGCGATCAAATCAGCGGTTCACGTAAACAAACTCACATATTTAACCTAACAAATTTTTATATACAGGCTGTTACAAAACTACCCGTAAAGCCGAAAGGAGGTTAAATGGGGCCTTATAACGAGTACACTCACAATATTTAAGAACCGTACTAACGCTGTATAACATACCCCATAAAAATATTATTATTTTCACTGATGTGCAAACCCTATTTCAGTAAAATTTAAGAGTAAACAACGCAGAATGTGCCTACATTTCTACCTAATTCGTGGAACGACAAAAATAATAATCGTAAATTGACAACATATTTTATTTTTCCAACTTGACATTTTTTGAAGCCAGTACTTGAGTATAATGACATCCTTGTATTGAGGTAGGAAACATTTATGAATGAAAAGTAGAAAAACTATTAAAGTAGACAATTATTAGGCAAAGTAGGTACGTAGGCCTTTCTGTTAAATAATCTGGTTCCTTGACGTGACAGCTTACTAGGGTTGACAAAATTTTTGGCTTTGATAATTAATTTAATTTTTTACGGGGTATTTTGTAACACGTTGTATTAGTTAGGATTCGGATAATAAAACGAACGACAAGACATGAAAAATAGTACTTCTACGCCTACCTTTTTGAATGAAAAGGGCTTTGCCTTCTAGGTCCAATTAAAAATACAAAACTACAAGCGGCAGGCCTCAGGGCACCCCGACGTTGCTAGGCAACGCGATGATGTAGGTATACCTACTTACCACTTATGACAGTCATTACTCAACCTATTTATTAGTCGATCTACTAATGCTATCATTAATCAGAATACTTAAATGCCTTCGTCTAATTATTGAGAGAACAAAGTATGTTAATGATTTTTATATTAAACTAGTTTCCGCCCCGTGGTTTCACCCGCGTTCCCGAGGGATCTTGTGTTTTCCCGAGATAAAAAGTAGCCTATAGCCTTCCTCGATAAATGGGCTATCCAACACTGAAAGAATTTTGAAATCGAAACAGTAGTTCCTGAGATTAGCGCGTTCAAACAAACAAACTCTTCAGGTTTATAATATTATATTAGTACTAGCTGTCCCAACAGACGTTGTCCTGTCCAAACTCGATTACGACGCCATCTACCGGGTCCAATTGTATTTTAAAACCATCCAGGGACCCACTCATATATACACACAAAATTTAATTCAAATCGGTCCAGTCGTTTAGGAGGAGTTCAGTCACATACACACGCACACAAGAAATATATATATTAAGATAAGTATAGATTACTTAAATAAAATAATTTTTCTTTTTTAACAATTTTCACCACTAAGTAAGGAATAGGCATTTTTTAGAAAAGCGTGCTCACACACAAGTCTGTATTCAAATAGAAATAATACAAAAGAAAATATAAATAAGCGAGCTCGGTTTATTTCCCTTTTATTGCCTTGAAATTAATCCACAGAACCTATATAAGAGATGACAATAAAACCTATTCATTGCATTATATATCACAAATCATAAACTAGTACGAGCTCTATATCGTACCTGTAACACACAGACGCCGATTGTTTTGAACGCGAAACCGCAAAGAAATAATGCAAGTAGATCATTTTTTTGTGTAAATTTATGAAATCGAAAAAGGTTTATGGTCTTGACAGTCGAGTAGAAGAACTAAGCAAAGATTATATCTTTGTTATATTATAATATTTAATTTATTTATACCCATCACCAATTTCATCCTAGGTACCTATACCTACTATGAGAGTAGTACTCGTACACCACGAGCATGTTATTGCATAATAAATATCGCAATAACATGATCATACACCCACGTTTTCATTGAAAATTACATTAATAGCTTTCTTATGATTAAACAAATACCTTATATTATTAAAAGTAAACATATCCCTCAAACTACATTTGACAGAAGTAATTCTTTTGTTTTACGTATAATGTTTAATGTGTATGTTCGTGCGGATGTTTGTTAAGTACTCAATGGCTGAACAGATTCGATACATAGACAGATCATAATATTAAAATTAGTAGTAATATAAACATTACCTAAGTACATCATTCTAAGTAAGCGATAAAATCTATAGGTACCTATACTAATATTATAAATAGGAAAGATTTTTATTTTTGTATATAACGAATAAACTTAAAAACTACTGGACCGATTAAAAAAAATCTTTCACCATTAGAATGTTACACTATCCCTGAGTAACATGAACTATATTTTATCCCGACAACGCGGGTGAAACCGCGAGGAAAAGCTATCATGTATAAAATTTGTCGTAGGTTAGTAAATACTATATCTATACTAATATTATAAAGCTGAAGAGTTTTTTGTTTGAAAGAAAGAATGAAAGATACATGTTTGTTTGAACGCGTTAATCTCAGGAACTACTGGTTTGATTTGAATTTTTTTTTCAGTGTTGGATAGCCCATTTATCGAGGAAGGCTATAAGCTACTTTTTATCCTGAGAAAACACAAGATTCCACGGGAACGCGGGTGAAACCGCGTGGAAAAGCTAGTTTACATTATTATTATTTAACTTGAAACCAAAAAAATAACTCGTTTAATCGAGAACTACTTTCTTTTTTTGGAGTCAGTTGAAAGTTGAATAAAACCAACCCACGTAAACCCAGGGCTAATTCAAAAGAAACTCGTTGCTGATAATGGTTTTGCAGCTTCAAAACCGCGCGTCTTTGTCCTTTTACACCATCCATAAAGTGAGCATAGAGCGTGGTTAGTACGGCAACAATTGTCTATGGTTTTACGTGGGCCATAACTCGCTCGAATGATGAGCTCATGCATGAGGCCATGAAACGAGCGGCTGTTGACTTAGCGGTGCTGAAATAGCTCATTTGCAATTCCAAATAGGCATTATCAAATTATTTGCATGCTTATAAAATTAACAAAACGTCCGTAATGATAGTTGTTTTGGCACGTTCCTTGTTTATGTGTGTATTTTTATGAGGACTTTATTATTAAACGAATTTACAAAATTTATCATAAAATAGGTTTGAGGTTAAGTAAGTTATCTAAACAAATTTAAATAGTATTGATACTTATAAACTACTAGCTGTTCCCCGCGGTTTCACCCTCGTTCCCGGTGTATTTTTTTCATACAAACCTCCGGACAATAACGAACGTATAAAAGAAAGATTTATCCAATTTGGTGCATACAAACATTTCAGCAATCCATTTTTATATATATAGATATAGATAGATATAGATTTGAGCTCTAAAAAAATAAATGATGACAATTATTTAAAAGTTAAGGAACGATACATGTGACGATTAAAAATACATTATAATGTGTTCGTTTAATAATAATAAATAATGATTATCGTGAGACATTCCTCACACACGGCCATCTGATTCCAAACTAAGCAGAGCTTGTGCTATAGAAAGACAACTTATATATACCTAAGTACCTATACACCCTAACTCAATACTAACAGACACTTTCATGTACACAAATGTCTGCCCTATACTAATAAAGGTGCTTTGTCTGAATTATTCCGCTTTCTTTTAATATCGGGAACGCGGGTGAAACCGCGCGGAAAAGCTAGTTTATACTAATTCTATAAAGCTGAAGAGTTTATTTGTTTGTTTGAACGCGCTAATCTCAGGAACTACTGGTTCGATTTGAAAAATTCTTTAAGTGTTGGATAGCCCATTTATTGAGGAAGGCTATAGGCTACTTTTTATTCCGGAAAAACACAAGATACCTCAGGAACACGGGTGAATTCGCGCGGAAAAGCTAGTTTTAAATAAAATAATATTATACTTACGTATCGCTAATTCTATGACCTAAACTTTAAAACGTGAACAGCGATGAACCAATGTTACAAAATTACGATTTCCGCTCGAAAAGATTTATTTAAATAAATTACGCGTCCATTTTACTAGTCTCGAGGAAGCAGTTTAACTGGTAATTTAAATTCAGTAGCTTTCCTCTAACCAATAACAGAGAAAACTGTGGAGTGAAAAGAGTAGTTTGATTGTGAAAACAACATTCATTTGAGTGTTCTTGGAAGGGTTTTAATTTTAGAGTTCCATACACAAAGGGTGACAATGGGCCCTTATTTATATGTTATATATATACTAATGTTTACTAGCATGGAGTTAATAAGTTAAAAGAGTTAACCTATTTTAATTTGTAAGGGACGAAAATACTAATTAATATAAACAACTTTAACTTTTCATATATTTTGAAGGTAATATTTAAAATAAAAAGTTTATTTTTATTGTATATCTTCCTTTTGTTACTCTACTCTGCTGCGTCCCGCTCCCTACTATAGCCACCTCTCATAGAAAACCCGCGTAAACGGAAAGGACGTATGCGACAAAATGGTTTTTATTGTTTAATTTAAAACTATAAATATATTTCATAAAACCCATGTACAAATTATAGTATCAGTTTCAATTAATATATGTAGAAATTTCGGAACCTCAAATCGATCCTCGATGTCGGTAAAATTGGAATCTCTTATTTTAAAGAGGAGAGAATTAATTATTTTGTGTTATGAAAGTTAACCAATCGTATTATGTAATGGAAAAAATAAAGTCAAAGACATGAATTCTTACAATAAATTTCATTTCGTTCGCTTTAGTCATTGTTGAGAAAAATCGGTTTCCATGCAACCAAAATCTTCAAGGCGACGCCTTAAGGAAGTGGTCACCAGCCCGATAAGAGATAGTACTTGCAGAAGAAGAAATAAAATTACTTCATGTTTCTGAGCATTTAATACAAAACCAATAAGTCTAAGTACTGACCTGTGTATCTCTATGTATGCTGTAGGTGGACCAGCAGCACGGCTCCACCTGGTTGGAGTCCAGCCCCCAGAACTCCAGCTCTTCCTCGAAGAGCGGCCCGCACACATTTGTTGGGTAATGTAGTTTGCCAGTTCTGGAGACAAGAGGCACCAGGTTAATGACGTTGATGATAAAATGGAAGCTGAATTAATGCTAGATTACAAGCTTTCGCCCCGCGGTTTCACCCGCGGTCCCGAGGGTTCTTATCTATGTATTAATCCAGGGTGGCTGCTACCTCCATACCAAATTTCATCAAAATTAGTCCAAACTTTCGCATTTATAATTTTAATAGTGTGATATGAAACTGTTGTATTTTTTCGAGATTCCATTCACAACAAACGCCTTAATATATTTTGTCAGATAACAAGTTTTATTGAAACGACTCGGTCCTCGGTAACTGTTATTCCAACGGATTATTTGCTATCTCACTGTTTGTGTGAACATCGAATATCTGAACCACATTACCGTTACTGAGAATTTATTATTTGCTAAATGTTGAGTAAATAGTTCCAAAAAATATGATGCCTACAGTGTGTTTGAGAATTTTACTTCCTTGGTATATAATGTTTTGGCTATCGCTATTTTGGGATTGCGTATTTTTTACAATACTACTTATACCTGTTACTCACTAGAGTTAGGTACCGTGTTTTACTAAATATTAATCATTGGATCTTATACAGGATGATTTTGTTATCACTGGCAATACTTGCAAGGGTGGAAGTACTCATCAAAATGAACAACTTTTATTATGGGACTAACTGTGAAATCATGAAAAAATTATTACCTACTCGACCAAAATGTATGAAGCAACCGTATTATTTTACGCAATATCAGAGTTAGCCCTATAATAAAAGTTGTTCACATTGATGAGTACTTCCACCCCTGCAAGTATTGCCAGTGATAACAAAATCACCCTGTATGTTGTATAATTTATATTAATTTGTAATTTATAGTTAAATTTACATATTAAGGTTCTACTTAATTAAGTACGGTATTTTGAGGGACGAACATCATCATAAGAATTTATAGAAAATATGAGTAAAATATATAAATAAATATGTATATAACTAACTACCTAGTCACTTGCAAGTTGCAGTGTTTGAAATAAAATAAATGTACCTATGTATATTAAATTAATACTTTGTATATTCTGTTTTTAAGTTCAGTTTCGGAATTTTAGGTTTTTTTTTTTAATAACTACTTACGATAATTTATTTTAAGAATAAAATTGGTATTTAATATCATTCTAATTGTGTAATGTGAGATTTGTCAAATAAATTCGATATAATATTTTTTAACGTTTTAACTTTGTACAACCCTATTGATCACTAAGGAACCCACAAGTATATCTCAGACGAAATATAAACAGACAAACGAACATGAATGAGTCGACGAAAAGTTTGATGATGTTTTTCTACAAAAACGTTTGAGTTCGCTTCTTATTCTTTGTCTGTGAAATAACATAAGTTGCTTTGAAACTATCGATTTACCTTTCTGTTACAATTTTTTTGTTATTCTAAGGTGATGATAGCATACTGGTAGTACAGCGTAACTACATACAGTGGTCTATCGCGTTTGAAGTCACGCGAAATGCCGCTTTGTATAGGCATTCGTAATTGCTGCATTGTGTCCCAAGCGAGTGTATGTCAGCTCACTATCGCCCCTCTCTCACCCCGCAAACCCCGCACGATTGCTCTGTATAGACGTGTCCGTTGGCCGACTATAAGAGTTGCATAGACTGTGGTGGCAGTGACGTCGAATGCAACGAAGGTCAACTCCTACAATGAGCTTGAGCTTTCTGTGAAGGAAACCATAGCATGGTGGTAGGGTACTTTGTTGTACCCGCCTGGCAGGTTACCACCCTCAAATTGAAAAAGACTACCAGTGTATTCCAGCAGCAGAACTTAAGAGCCAGTTCCTTCTAGGCTTTGTGTGCTTACCACCTTCGGCCACATCATCACTTACTATGTAAAGAACTACTATGGTCAAATATTATTTACACTCATAATAAATCTCTCTCTGTATATATTTCTTTTTATTATAGGCAAAGAGACATTTTTTTCTTATACTAATATAAATACGAATGTGAGTTTGTTTGTTTCCTTTTCACCGATTGCGATGAAATTTGACTCGCAGATAGCCTATATTATGGAAAGGGACATAGGCTACATTTTTTTACAACTAGAAAAACAAACAAATAGACAAACAAACTCATATTTGTATTAATAATTTTAGTTAGGATGGCATCAGGTCAAATGAAAGTCGTAGTACATTACGACTGAGCGATGAGGTAAACAAAAATGCTATAAATTTTATTTAGTTTGAATAAAATATTTTTAGATATTACATACAATGCAAGTATGTTTGTTAGTTGCCGCAAGAAATGGCCTTCGAACGGCTAAACAAAAAATATTACATCACTAGCGTCTTGCCCCGGTTTCGCACGGATGCAATTTAGATACTAATGAAGAAAATGAGGTAATTTTTTTTACAAGCTTTTTACTTGCAATGTATGTATGTTTGTCCAGGTGGAATATTGCAAGTCGAATTTAACACACTTCCAGTCGTCGGATTGACTTGATATTTGGTATACATTAGTGTATTGGAAGACAATGCAAGTACAGTCAACAAAAAGTACAGTCACCAATAAAAGCTTGTATTAAAAAATTTTTTTTTTAACAAAATCTTATTGATTTTAATGAAAAACATGTGTCAACAGAACTGTCAAACTGACATTTCATACAAATATATATTTTTTAACCTTCCTATAACAAAAAAAGAAAACAACCAATTAAGACATTAGCTTTATCAGGGGTTTGACAATGTTTTGATTTGACCTTTACAAAGCCTAGATGGCTCTCAACTACAACTACAGCTGTATCAGTACATTAAATCCACTTTGACAAGAAATAACTTTGTCTCATTTTATCACTATCCTCTGGATAAAAATCATCATTTTAAGAAATGAAATTTTGTTTTGCTCTATCTAGGTATCTAAAAAACCTAGAATCAACAATGAAAACAAAAGAAAAAGAAGAAACCCCAGCGTGATATAAGTAGGTACAATATCAAAGTAATAACTTAAAAAAAGAATATTACAAAGCCCATCTTTCTTATCCGCTAATAATATTTTAAAAAAAATAATTTAATTATTTAAAAAGCAACAAGAGAATTTAATAATAAGGATCATAGCGACAATGCTTGCTCTCAACTGATAAAGGAAATTCCATGAAAGCATAAAATTTGTCAATTTAATACGCACTATGAGAAAAAAAACACAGCGTTTAAACGTGGAAAATACTTTTAGCCAAGATTAATGTATTTTTGTTTTTTACTCTATACAGGCCCATTTTTAACCTCAATGGCACAGTAAATATGTGAAATAAAGCCTAGAAGGAACTGGCTCTCAAGTGCCGAATCGAACGCACCTTGGCGATAAATTTTCAACTTGAGGCTAGCTAAACAGGTTTGTTTACAAAGTTTTCCTCCACGAAAAACTCAAACTCATTGTAGCATTCGAACCCACGGCCTTTGTCATGGCATTCGATGTTACTACCACTGAGCTATTATCACCTCAAAATAGCAAAACAAAAAAGCTTCTTCCAAATAACCGAGGCGAACAACAACAAGACCCTGTTCTCTGGGGAATCTATCTATTTTTATTTTTTTAAATGGTGTATTTGAAAAGCTGAAGACAAGTAATCTATCGATGTAATCAATTCCAGAAATAACGTATATTTATAGAAATAAATAAAATTGGAGTGTCTGTTTGTAATAATAGTTTTTTACTAAATGCATATGAAAGTATATTACGACGGGACTTTCAGTGGCAGATAGCTGATGTTATGAGGAGTAACATAGCTTTTATTGGAATATAGGCTATTTTTCGCGAGTGGAACCGCAGGGAATAGCTAGTAAGTATATTGTTATAGTAATGGTGAATAACTAGATTTCTATGATTTCGTTTTCAATCGAAAAAATCACCATTTTATTAATCTTGAGATATCAACTGCTAAACATAGGCCAATTTATAGGCCCGAATAGACTTAGTTTTAGAAATCATATACCTAATAAACGTTTACATGCATACACACTTGAACCTCTTGCCTTCAACTTTCATCGGCGACTCTAACAAGGCATTCAAAGCACCATATGTCATACATCGTTACAGCAAAAACATAATATTTTCGAGTAAATAATACGAGAAAATCGCATGAAAATTAAATTTGCAAACCGCAGCGTTTTTAAACCCCAGTGCGTGTATGAACACTGACTTAGATTATGAAACACGTAACGAAGTGTGAAATGGTTCTCGAACCAGCGCTCCCCTGATCGTGATGGCAGGTTGTTGTGACACAATATTGTTATACGTCTTTACCTTTAAAATACATAATGAAAATACTTGAGCAAAATTTATAATATTGCCCGTATTTGCCAAGTACCTACCCCGGTGTATTCCGAAAGCTGCACTTGAGAGTCCATCTAAACAATGTGTATTTACCTTCAACCAGGTGTAAAAACAAAGTATATCGATACGAAAGAAAATTAATCCTAATTCTAACTATCCTAACTCATATTATAAATGTGATTGTGAGTTTGTTTGTTACCTTTTCACGCCTAAGCCGCTGAACCGATCGCGATGAAATTTGGTAAACACATAGCCTATGATATGGAAAAGGACATGAGCTACTCTATTTCTCGGGAAAATATAAGATCCCTCGGGAACGCGGGTAAAACCGCGGGGGACAGCATGTAATTAATATTTACTAGCTTCCGTAGCCTATCGCCTTCCTCTGGGCTATCCAACACCGAAAGAATTTTTCAAATCAAACCAGTAGTTCCTGAGATTAGCGCGTTCATACAAACAAAAAACTCTTCAGCTTTATAATATTAGTATAGATAAAAATTAAATTAAGAAAAATCCATTCTTAATACACACATACATGATACGAACATCTGCTGAATCTTTCAAGATTCTAGATATTTAAACTTTTGTAGTAGAAGTAGAAGGAAGTACCATCAGAATTTATGTGAAAGTTAGCTAAGTACTCAGCTCCTTAACAGCTGATTAGATTTGGATGTAACATGCTTGCGGCGGCGTCGTGTGGCGGGTCGCTCACTTCCCTACAATATGTGCGAGGAGGGCGATGGCTGCCACATGCGTCATACTTGTGAACAGGTGCTGCTTGTGGGGGCTGGTCTGCTTAAATTTGCTATCTATTTATTAACTATGTCACTCATCATTTTGTTTCTATTCTTTTTTGTTATAACACACATATATTGTCAGTGAGACTAGATAAATAATTTAATGTAATAAATCTGAGTTGGTTTTGAAAAGAGTAATTGCTGAGTTTCTTGCCGGCTCTTCTCAGTAAAAGCAACCTTCCGAACCGAGCGTTAGAGTCAGACTATTCATAAGTGCTTGTGAAGGCCTATTTGAATAAAAAATATTTTCATTTTCATTTTTTCATAGCACACAGATAGAATAGAAGAAGAAGAGAATTATTTAAAGGATACTTTTTATAACACATAAGATACCTCGCGGGTAAAACCATGGGGCAGAACTTAGTATAATATAGTATTATAAGAATTTTAAATAATAATTTGGTGTCCTTTTTAACTGTATAAGCGCTTATACAATGTTTATACATCCAAAACGCACCACTCCAATAAAGCTTTAGAAATAATTACAGCTATTTATTAAGGCTTTATGCGGCGTGTTTATGCTATTGGGAAGGGGCCAAAAGTTAATGGCTTTTGAGTTTGACTAACTACTTCTATTTATTTTTCCTGTACCTAATAATAAAGTATATTATATTTTAATTAATCTTCGAAATAAATTGTTTCGTAGTCTACAGTTCATAAAGGCCATGAAAATTATTTCTTTTCACAACTTTTTCAATCACAAAAGAAATTATTTTTTCCCTCAAACTTTTCACTGAAAATTATATGAAAGCAACTCGTTAATTATTCATGCTTATTATCACAATTTAAACCCTAAACCCTAAGGCTAGCACTTAGATAATCATGAGTTTCAGTCTAAACCTAACTCAATTGAAATGGTTCATTACAAATAACGAGAGGCAAGCGGCACGACCCGTCTCGGCTAGATAGACTGATATTAGATTTAAGCAATTAATGAACCTTGACTGATCTACTTAAAATGCAAAACTAGGCTTAAACTTAGCGTAAGTGACTGATAATGGGTTTTGCAGGTACTGATATTATTGGATTCGATCGTGGTGCCTGTTGTGAACTTCTTTATGTCAGAAAGCTGACAAGCAGAGCAAGCACCTGATGATAAGTGGCCACCGCGGCTACCTTTATAAAGCTTACATTAGATCCCTCGAGAACATGAGTAAACCCCGAGGCAGAGAGTAGTGTATACTATGTACTAGATTCCACACTATGGCTTTACCCGCGTTTCAGAGGGATTTAATGTTTTCCGGAATAAATACTATCTAATGTAAAGTTGTAAAAATAGCTTAGTCTTTGAAGCTGAAATCGAAAAAGAAAATTTGATCGAGTAAGGTTGTATCTATGAAAAAGAAAAAGAGTTTTCAAATGTGGTTCCACAGTAAAATACATTCAGATTGACAAACCTAACATAGCTATAAAAAAAAGAAGCTGTCTAATAAATATCCACCTGTATCTGTATAAACCCTGTAGTTAAGCAAAATTTTACAAAAAGTGCAAAAACAAATTAGTAAGTAAGTAAAAAAAACTGAAGATTTTATTTGCACTTTCAGAATTAGTTACATAGTAAAAGTAGTTTATATTAATGAGTATTTTCAACCCTGAAAGTTTATCTGATCAATAAAAAACAGCCCTGTCTGTGCATGTTTTAATGAAATCGTACTTTTTTATTTAAGCTTATATAAGACTGGCTTTTCCACGCGGTTTCACCTGCGTTCCTGAGACAAAATATAGCCCATGCTACTCAGGGATAATGTAGCATTCTAATGGTGAAAGATTTTTTACTAGTTTTTGAGTTTATTCGTTACAAACATACAAAAACACAAATCTTGATATAATATTAGTATGAAGTATGATAAAATATTATATAATAATAAATAATAATTACAGCCTATATCTGCCCACTGCTGAGCACAGGCCTCCTTTCACGAATAAGGGTGAAAGGGGAATGGGCAAATACTCCACCACGCGTGCCCACTGCGGATTGGTGGAGGTAGGCTAGTGGTCAACCTACTGTTGGAGTTGTCAGGCCACCTAGGAGGTCTCCAACTAGCTTAACGACTATCACAATTAAGTGATAACCGGGACCAACGGCTTTATGTGCCTTCCGAAGCACGGAAACGCTCAAGATGAAATACCGCTAGGAGGTCACCAATCCAGGTACCGGCCAGACTGGACGTTGCTTAACTTTGCCGATCGGTTAAGAACGGCTAATCAAGTTACGCCACGAGCGCTTCAAAAATATTATATAGCTTTTAATCAACCCTTGTGATGTTAATACCTAGGTATGCTAGCGACATTGAACAACCTTACAAAGTCTTAAGTGGCTTTTATATAAACAAAAGGCATTGAAACGGCTTCATCGAAGCCTTAAGCAAATCAATACATCAAAACAAGGCCAATATTGAAGGTATAAATTTGTTTGTGCACGTTTAGCTTTTGATTTGCGGAGCTTTCTGTTTTACGAGCGTTTTAAGTCGATGATAGCTCAGTGCAAAGTCGTCGAATACCGTGGTTTAGGTTAAAATCTTATGATGAGCTTAGTTTCAGTGAAGGAAAGGTAGATTGGCTTCATAATAAAACCGGCCAAGCGCATGTTGGAATATATGCAGTATAGGGTTCCGTATTCAGTACAGATATGTTACAGTCTAAATATTGAGACTAAACATAAATTAAAGGAATATTTAATCTAAAACGATATATGTAACACGATATGTTTTACACTCATTGGAAGTTATTCCAAATAGTTTGAATACATTGGAAAATATTCCAAATAATTTAAATTAGAACATGTGACAATAGAGGCAACCTCTAGCATAATTTGTAATAATGTATTTAAAAGTTTTTCCTGCCCAATATCTGAAATTAAGAATAAAAATTTAGAGATTTTAATATAAATTTATTAGAGGATAATGTATTATCTAATAGAATAAAATCCCTTTTCTTGTGCTATAATCTTGTAAATCTTTTTTTAGAACCAACTAGGATAACTTCTAGTTCAGCAACTTGCATAGATAATATATATACTAATCTGCAACCAGTTACTAAGTCAGTCTTTAGTCAATTAAGCTCGGATCATTGTGGTCAGATGGTCTCCTTTAATATACCTAGAAAAAAGGTAATAAAAAAAGATATTAAGTGTGTTCCTATGAGTGACAGTCGCCTTGAAAAGTTTAGAAACAATATTGTCAGTAAATTACCATACCTACCTTATATTGATAATGCAAATCAACTTTATAACTCCATTTTCAATCTTACCAAAAATGAGTATAGTTCCATATTTACCTCTAAAAATGTTAAACGAAAAAGTGGTATGGTTTTCAATGATTGGGCGACGGTCGGTATTCATAGAAGCAGGAAAAGACTGTACGAACTATATAGTGAAAAACCGTATAATCATAATGCTGTTTTTCTGAATTATGTGCGTAATTACTCTAAAATATTTAAACGCGTTTGTGCCGCGGCTAAATCAATACATATAAGAAATAAAATAGAAAGTAGCCAAGATAAGATCAAGATGACTTGGAAAATTATAAACAGTGAAACTGGAAAGGTCAAAGTACATAATCATGAGTTTCGACTAATGATTAATGATAAATTAATTGAATCTGACCGAGATGCTGCTGACGCGTTTGAGTTATTTTTCACCGATATTCCAGTTTCGACTACCAAATCTCTTGATTCTTCTCCTACCCTCGCTCTATCATTACTAAGAGAAAATGTAACAGAATGTGCAGTCGATTTTCAATTTTCCCCTGTTAACTCTAGTGACATAATTAAAACTTTTAAATCCATAGATTTGAAAAATACTGTTGATCTATGGGGACTTTCCGTTAAACTTGTTAATTCTATAATCGATTGTATTGCGCCACATTTGGCTGTCACTTTTAATAAATGCATAGATTGTGGCGTATTTCCTGATCTGATGAAACATAGTAAAGTAGTGCCTTTATTTAAAACCGGTAGTACATCTGACCCCACTAATTTTAGACCGATTTCTGTACTACCGACATTTAGTAAAATTTTCGAAAAAATTATACTTAATCAACTATTGGTACATTTCAATAGTAATAGACTGCTTCACAGTAAACAATTTGGTTTTACCAGGGGTCGCTCAACAACCGATGCTGGTGTTGAGCTTGTTCAGAATATTTTTGGCGCCTGGGAGGAGTCACGTGATACCATCGGTGTCTTTTGTGACTTATCCAAGGCATTTGATTGTGTACACCATGAATTACTGATCAGGAAATTACGCCACTATGGTATTAGAGACATTGCACTCAGTCTTTTGAATTCATACTTGAGTGATAGAATTCAAAGGGTTGATGTAAATGGTAAAGTTTCCTCTGTGTCTTCGGTAACGATGGGCGTCCCACAAGGTTCTATCCTGGGACCTTTTCTTTTTCTGATTTACATCAACGACTTGCCTTACCTTGTAGAAAAAAAACATGAGATAGTATTGTTTGCTGATGACACTTCACTTCTTTACAAAGTGAATAGACATGATTTTAATTCTTCTGACGACGTAAACAATGCTCTTTCAGTAGTCGTTGATTGGTTTACTATTAATAATTTATTGCTCAATGAGAAAAAAACCAAATGTATCAGATTCAGTCAACCCAATGTAAGACATTTGAACACAGACATTGTTATTAAAGGCGAAAAACTGGATCTTGTTGAAACAACCGTATTTTTAGGTATCACTTTAGATGATAAGCTACAATGGAGCCCACATATTTGTAATTTAGTGAATAGACTTAGTTCTGCAGCTTATGCAGTGAGGAAAATTCGTTCTCTCACTGACGAATCTACGGCAAGATTAGTTTATTTCAGTTATTTTCACAGCTTGATGTCTTACGGCATCCTCCTTTGGGGCAGTGGTGCCGACATCAATAGAATTTTTATTCTGCAGAAGAGGGCTATTCGCGCAATCTATAAATTATGTCCTAGAGATTCTCTTAAAGATAAATTCAAATCCATAAATATTATGACTGTGTCGTCACAGTACATTTATTAAAATTTAATTTATGTTCGGAAAAATATACAAAATTTTCCTAAGAACAGCGATACTCATAGCTTGAACACTAGAAATAAGCACAAACTCGCTGTACCTGTAACTCGGCTCAGCAAAGTGAGGGACTCATTTAAGGGGCAATGTATACGTTTCTATAACAAAGTACCCAAAGAAATTCAAGAACTATCTGTGTATAGATTTAAAAAATTAGTTAAACAAAAGTTATGTAAGAAAGGGTACTATAAAGTTTCTGATTTTATAGAAGACAAGAATGCATTTAAATGAAATGTTCGCTACACAAACTATTTCATTAAAATTTTATAAACTTTGTTATTAGTAATTAAATTTTTACATAAATAAAAAGAACAAAGATTTATAAAAAATGTCCCTTGCTGAGTTTCTTGCCGGAGTCTTCTCAGTCCAAGTGTATTCCGAACCGGTGGTAGAATCATTTGTAACGTTCATAAGTGCCTTATTAGGGCCTAAACTGAATAAATGATTTTTGAATTTGAATTTGAATTTGAATTAACATCTCTGTTACTTATACCACAGCGTAAAAACATACAGTGGTCCATCACGTTGGAATTCACGCGAAATGCCGCTTTTTGTTATTGCTGCATTGTGTTCCAAGCTAGTGTATGGCAGCTTGGGCTCGCTACCGCCCCTCTCTCACCCCGCAAACCCCGCATGATTGCTCTGTCTAGTTAGACGTGTCCGTTGGCCGACTGTAAGGCCGCTTGTACACGCTAAGAAATTTCACCGTATCTGTTGCAGATAGGACCAATTTATCATGTACACGACAAGAATTTTGTCGGATCAAGGTACGAAAACTTCTCGTGTCTACTGCAGACAAGACGAATAGGAACGTTTTCTTAGCGATAACCAAGACACAGTGGTACGCGAAAAAGAAATCACCCCAAATTCACTCAGATCTAGTACTAAAATTATGCAAAATGTAACGTAATGTAACGAACTGACAGACAAACATGACGAAACTATAACACCTTTATTGCGTGAGGTGTAATGTAGAGTTTAGAGTGTAAGGGTACCTTGTTTGACTACGGTACCCTAAAATTTTTTTTTTTTTGTATAATACTAGATTATCACCCCGCCAGGCCTAACGTTACTTAAATAATAGTTGACCTACTCTTATTTCACCAAATTATGACGCGTCCCTTTCACCAGCTCATTTAGAATTCTCAGAGCGTTGCGACTTATTGATTTACAATAATGACAACGACAGGGTGTTGGTCCCATAAGTTTTGGCAGCCCTTCATAAGTTCGACAGTTGGATCTGTTTCAGATCTTGCTTTCCAGATAAATGTTCGTGTTTTTAGTGTACTAGATAAGGGTATTATCGGTTGTTGGATTAAAATAATATTTTGCTAACGTGAGCAACAGTTTGCGCTAACGTAAACGTATTTTGTTACCGACATATTTGAAATTGGTTAAGCCATTTGGAAATCCTTAGAGGTGGCCTATGTCCAGCAGTGGACGTCTTACGGCTGAGATGATGATGAAGCCATTTTGGAGATAAATAAATAAATAAATATTCTGGTACATTATTCCTCACACAAACTAAGCAGAGCTTGTGCTATGGAAGCCAGATAACTGTTATACTACATATACTACTTTTCTTTTGTAAATACATACTTTATTAGATTACACCCAGACTCAGGACAAACAGACATGTTCATGCACACAAATGTCTGTCCTGAGTGGGAATCGAACCCACGACCTGCGCCGAGATAGTTAGGGTATCTTACCAACCACGCCAACCGGCCCGTAAATGAACACAAACACACATTTTTTCTACCAAATCCATATACCAGCTCAGTTCCATCATAAGCTTTTTTTTTTACCATGGTAAATGAGGATGTAGCCGAAGGTAGTAAGCATACAAAGTCTAGATGGAACTGTCTCTAAGTACAGCTGCCGGAACACACCGTTAAGTATGTGGGTAAAAAATCATAAAAATGAAGAAGGAACAGATTTCTTTTACCTTGTATAAAATTTTAATTACCTTGGCTTCTGTTTGACAACAATCTCACTATGGTAAGTGATGATGTGGCCGAAGGTGGTAAGCACCTAGAAGGAAGGAACTTATCAATATAACTTCTATCTCAAACTGAGAACCATGTATGTATGAGTGAAAAAAAATTTTTGGTCACCTCAAGGGTGACATTAAATATATATAGACCTCAATTCTAATTCCGAAACGCTAGATTCGAATTGGCGAGAACCTAAAATATGCCCTTGTGGGCATTTAACATAATTAAGTTGGAATGAAGGGACTATTTCCCTTTTTAATGGGGAGGGGGGATGGGTCGGCAACGCGTGAGTGATACCCCTAGTGTTGCAAGCGTTCATAGGCTACGGTAACCGCTTACCATCAGGCAGGCCGTATGCTTGTTTGCCGACTATGTTGTATAAAAAACAATAAAGATAATTAACATATTACATAAGTAGTATACTACTGTTTTTCTAAACAGATACCTATCTAGATAATTTCACATAGCTACTCATTTTAATTAGATTTAATAAATTAAAATATGTATTAATGTTGACAAACAACACCGCATCAGTCCATATTTGGCGGTTATGACATTTTAATGCCATTGGAAGCGAATTTTACGCGCGCTTCGATCTATCTACGATTTGACGGGCCGGTTAGCGTGGTTGGTAAGATACCCTATCTATCACGCCGCAGGTCGTGGGTTCGATTCCCACTCAGGACAAACATTTGTGTGCATGAACATGTCTGTTTGTCCTGTGTCTGGGTGTAATTATCTATATATGTATGTATTTAAAAAAGAATAGTAGTATATATAGTATATCAGTTATCTGGCTTCCATAGTACAAGCTCTGCTTAGTTTGGGGTCAGATGGCCGTGTGTGAGGAATAATGTCCCAGAATATTTATTTATTTACCTATCAGATCCAAGCATTCCTACCAATTAGCAGCCGTTATTCAAATATTGTAACAAAGCATTATTCGGTTTTCTCATAAAATAAAACAGGTTGTTTGTCTCTCCTGTAAAGTAGCAGAATATTACTTGGGCGGTGTTGTTTGCTAGCCAACGATATGTAAATTTACGCATATAAGTATGCAAGTCAACCTAGACATCGTCTAAATTATAAAAATTCTAAAATGATAATAATTTTAAATAAGCTATGAGTACTAGCTGCTATTTACATAAATTCAAGTGGCGTTGCTGGCACTCTTCCGCTCAGCATTTCTTTTATTTATAAGTACCTAGTTTAGTTTTGAATTGTATTTTTTAAATGTACTAATGTTCATTTAATTTATGACGGTAAAATTGTGTATAACAAATTTTTTAAGTAGGTATTTAAATAAAAATACCTTTAAGATCCCTAACAAATTGCATTTATTTAACTTTAACAGAATAATATTTAAGTCAATTCAAATTACAGCCAGCTTTTACTTTTTTTTGTGGACGAAATCCAATTGCTAAGCGGCCAGTTATTTACAGATAAGTACGCTTTTATACTAAAACGCTTTCCGCTGAAAATCGAATAAAAGTGTCAGTCAGCATTTTTTTTTAAATCCAAAAGTTTAGGGTAGCTAATTTGCCTTTTGTAATCTTTATATTTCTAAGATCTTGCAACTTGCTTAAATTCAATTCTGTACCCATCACCATAATAAAAACAAAACCTGTTAATATTCATTGGATTTGAGTAAAATATAATATAAGCTTTGGGCTTACGAATCCTTCAATCTACTAAACAACAGAATATTTTGTAGTTTCTCAGTCTAATGTCGTAAATAATAAAGGCCAAAGCCAAGTATTTTAGTGTCAGTGGTTCACTCATGCAACGATTTGTTTTCGTTCTTTTTGTGTTGCCACTTTTTTATTGTATTTTTCTTTTTCTTAGTGTAGCTGACGTTTGTTCTGTGTCGTGACGTCACGAACCAGGCCCAACGGAAGACCAGCGTTGGTTAAACGACCAGCATTATGCTGAGTTGGGTCCGTTTTGTGGCAAATCTATTATTGTTGTGTGTCCTTTTAATTTTTATTTTATTTTATTGTTCTCTCATTTTGTTATTTTTTGATGTACATATTTGGCCACAAATAAATATAATTTATTTCTTTCTTTCTTTCTTAAATAGATACGCTTATTTGGGCCTAAGCATCTACCAGTTAACTGAACATAGGCTTAAGCGTATTGCTTATTGCTACCTACCTAGACAATTTTATGTAATGAAAACGCTGGATGAAGGCCGCCCAAGACCGGTCCTATTGGAGATCCTTAGAGGAGGCCTATGTCCAGCAGTAGACGTCTTGCGGCTGAGATGATCATCATCATCATCTCAGCCGCATCAGCCGCGGTCAGAGGACCGAAGTATAAGCCAGCCCTTATGGAGGACTCAATCAAGCGCGTTGACAGGTCTTTAGATATTATTAATAGACATAGACAAATCTAAATTAGCCCAAACAATAATATTGTCTTTAGCAACTGCCATGGCCAGTGGCATAACGCTTTTGTCAATATGGAATTTAATTATTCGACTTCAGAGTTGTACAAACACTTCCGTTTGTCACAGGCAAAAGTCTATTGTAAATAAGTCTTTTGTCTTTATGAAATTGTTTGTGATATTATTGTTTCAGTTATTTACTTTTAATTAGTTAAGTGGGTTTAAATATTGTCTAAAATGTTATAAGGGGATGAAAGTTAAACAGAAATTATGGCATTTGATTCATAAAATAAAAAATCTTACTTAGGCGGAAAATATTCATATATACCGGGTGATTTTTTAGTCACTGGCAATACTTGCAGGGGTGGAAGTACTCATCAAAATGAACAACTGAAATCATGAAAAAATTATCAGCTGTTCCATACAAAAGTTCAATACCTACTCGACCAAAATGTATGAAGCAACCTTTTTATTTTACGAGATATCAGAGTTAGCCCCATAGTAAAAGTTGTTCACATTGATGAGTACTTCCACCCCTGCAAGTATTGCCAGTGATAAAAAAATCACCCTGTTTAAATAAAGGTTAAGTCCAGACTATAAAATTTCCAAGTATTAAAACGTCCAAGTTGTAAAACGTCCAAGTTGTAAAACGTCCAAGTTGTAAAACGTCCAAGTTGTAAAACGTCCTAGTTACAAAACGTCCTAGTCACAAAACGTCCTAGTCACAAAACGTCCTAGTCACAAAACGTCCTAGTCACAAAACGTCCTAGTCATAACAAAAACGAAATCGATACAACTTTTGTCACTACCAGGTGGTGAACCATTTCCTATATAGTACATTACCAATAACGAGTTACAAATAATCATTTCTAAACTACATAATATCATTTCAGCTTTCAAGAATCGAAACACTGAAATGTCATGAAAGAGTTGAGAAATACCATTTTACAGCGCAATAACTTGGTAACCGGGTTTAAAGCTTACCTATATTGGAATGGTTTCAGGTGCCAAGTTTTCAGTGGAATCTTCTACTGGAAATATAACTTAACACTTTGCTAATCTGAGTGTGATGTGTTAGAATTCGTTTAGGAACTTTGATTGCGTTTGCTTATATTTATTAGTTTGTCTACTTTAAGACTATAATAATATGTGAGACCTAATGAAAATAATCTTTTTATTCAAATAGGCCTTCACAAGCACTTATGAATGACTCTAACGCACGGTTCGGAAGGTTGCTTTTGCTGAGAAGAGCCGGCAAGAACTCAGCAATTACTATTTTCAAAACCAACTCAGATTTTATTACATTAAATTATTTATCTTGTCTCACTGACAATATTTGTGTATACAGGAAAAATGATGAGAGACTTAGTTGATAAATAGATAGACCAGCCCCCACAAGCAGCACCTGTTCTCAATAAGGTCATAGGTAAAATATAATGTTTTCTTTTTCTGATTACCTTATCTTTTTAATTTAAAACAAACAGGAAAAGGTTACATTCATGAAAACGTGCTTATTACTCATTTTTGGTTAAGGTGTGTCGCATTTTAATTTATGACGTTTTTAACCGCTTCATTGAACCAAACGCCACTATTATCTACGTGTAATAAAACTGAAGTTTTTTTTTTTTTTTTGTTAGTTAAGAAGTACGAGTCTGATTTGAAAAAATATTTTTTCATTTGATAGTCCATTTCTTGAGAAAGGTTTTAAGCTACCTTTTATCCCGGGAATGCGAGTGAACCGCGTGGAACAGCTAGTCTATATATGTATATAAAACAAAGTCGTGTTAGTTCCACCATTTATAACTCAAGAACGGCTGGACCGATTTTTATGATCTTTGATTTGTTGGATTTGTCTCCGGCCCAAATAGCAAAATAACTATCAAAACATCAAGATAATTTTATACCGAATTATATACGCGTGTGAAACCTTGGGGAACAGCTAGTTATTTCATAAAACTCAAAATACACGATTTCATAAAAAAAAAACGAAAAGGCGACGTCACTTTGCAAGTTCCCGCTAAAAAGTCTTTTTTTTGCGAAACATTCCATAGGCATAGAGTATCCACCAAATCGAGTTAAGAAACAAAAATCTTTAGACATAATGGATACCATTTTCCTGTTGAATCGTAAATCTAAAAGGTTGTAAGAGTGGGTGACGGTGAAACAGGCCCACTGTGTATTGTTGAGTCGCTCTGATTTACGGCTTTTACGACTCAGGCCTCAATCAGTGTTTTGTGAGGGTAATAAACATTTTTATTTTATCTTCTCGGCTCGCCACCGGGGAGCGCAGAATTCTAATGTGGTGGAAACAACTGATACTGTGTGTTGGATTTCAAATGTTGGTAACGGAGTTAGTATTATTGTGTTTGTAACACTGTAGCTGTGAGTTATGGAAACTACGTATCTGTTATATGGTTTACTAATGATATATTCTATTAAACTAAAGCTTATTGAAAGATAAGACCGATAAACAATAAAGAAAAAAAAATGTAGGAAAATAAGTAGGTTTGTATGTGTGTTTGTTTTAAAAAAAAAATATAGAGATGAGTGAATCTCTGTAAACAATTTTTGAAACCCGTTTGCTTGGATTTTTTTTAGTAATTTTCCTTTATTTTTTTCTATCTTTATAAAGATTTTCCGTTGCTTTTGTCAGAAGACTGACATGCAGGCAGTCGGCCCATCTGAAGCTTTGACAGAATATGAGCGTCGTGCTAGGTCCCACTAGATAACGATGACGTGTTTCACGTGTTTCACAGTCGTCAGGTGCAGCAACCCTATGACGTCACGAATCATACGCTATTGCTGGATCGGATGAATTTAAAGCTTTTACTATGGAGACCTTTACTGATATACCTAATATTATATATATTATTGCCTTTATACTACATAAAACAGTCCTACAAATGTAACCAATTTTCGATATTCAATTCATGACAGAATTTTTTAGAGAGAATGAAAAGAATAAATAAATTTCAAATGTTGTAAAAAAGTATCGGAATAAAATTTCTAAAGTTCTTATTATACAAAACGGACGAAACGAGACCAAAATTCGGCATTTATAGTGTGGAATATTTATTTATGAGATGTATTTTTTTTCTGCCCCTTTTACTACCTATTATGTTAATCGTAATGTAGCAGCCTGCCACTGTAATTTATTTAAAAAATAGGTATTCAAAAACACGTCATTATGCAACTATAAAATTTTATATAATATCAGTCATCAATTCACATTCAATGAACTTAAAATATAAATCTATTAATCTTCGTGTAAAACCTACTCAGAGTCGCTACAGCTTGACAAAATATATATTCATAAGTACAAATTACTATAATTGTGCTGTAGTAGAATGTCCAAAATGCTGTAAATGAATCGCCATGTTTTTGGGAACGTAACGCCGAGATTCTCGGTGACTTTCTCTAGTTTATTATAATTAGGTATATATTTAAAAAAAAAAACTATTTTTTTTTCGTAAAGCGTAAATTATGAACTGAGTATTATAATTAATAAATTGTAGGTTAAAAAGTGATAAAGGGTTTTTTTTATTTTAAAAAGTTGTGACTCGCGCACGAAGGGTTCCGTACCATTATCTATAAAAACGGCAAAAAAAACAAGTTTATTGTATGGGAGCCCCCTTAAATATTTATTTTATTCTGTTTTTTACTATTTGCCGCTATGCAACAGAAATACATCAACAAAAAAGAAAGAAAGAAAAAGATTTTATTTTGAGCACGCCATCCGACGCACACAGCCTCAACAAATATTAAATAGAACATACACTTATAATACTATAATACGAATATAATAATGTGCAAACAATATATATAACTAAAAAAAAAAAGAAAAAAACAAATATATATTATTAATTAACTATGTAATAGATTTTTAAACAGATATTAAACATAAAAAAGTAATTACAACTAGGCTGTATGGCGCTGATACTTTGCCTGCTTTTTGACATAAGAAATGCATTGTATGCATTCACTTTACTCATGGTACAACAATAATAATGAATTTACTTATCTATTTCGCCAAGTGTCTATAATAATTTATTTACTATTAAATTAATTACAAAAAAATTAAATATGATGAAGAAGGAATGTGCGTCGCATGTGCGTAAATGTGGGTCATTGCTCAGCATATTGCTGAGACTTAGGACAAACCTAATATCTGCAGCGCTGATTTTCAGCAATAACCTGTGAGTGAGACGCTATCAACTGTCTAACTATCACGGTTCATGAGATACAGCCTGGTGACAGACGGACGGGCGGACAGCGGAGTCTTAGTGATAGGGTCCCGTTTTACCCTTTGGGTACGGGAACCCTAAAAAGTATATAAGTATCCATACAGTCGTTAAGGAGCTGAGAGGTAAGAAACACATACAACACACCTACACACACAGGCACACACACAATCACACATACTTCCGCATTTATAATATTACATAGTAGGAATATTTTAGTACCTAATTTGATTTTAGTAGCATAATAAAAACGAGCACATTTGCAGATTTACAGAATACTTACAAAAGTTTTTATATTATTAAAAACATATTATAAAGAAAGTTGCCGACGAAAAAGGTTGTAAAGATAAACGTAAATCAGAACGCTTTATTTTTTTAAATACGCCATTAGGGACGCATTCAAAAACTGGCGTAAGCTGAAAGTTAAGCATGAAATAAGTTTTTAAGGCTTATAGAAATAAATTGAAATGGTTTATGATATTGTCGACACATTTTCTTCAAACATTTACTTAAGTTTTATTACAGTCATACATAGAGTTTTGCTTCACCGAAACTACATCGCATGCACACCGTGTATGAATTTTATTTAATACTAGGTCGCGTTTTAACGTGAAGAATTAACAAACATGCAAACACACACACTCACAAACTGTCACCTTTATAATATTAGTAAAATACGCTTGTATGGGTCCGCATTATTTGTTCATGTCGTTCGCGGTAGAATCCTTGGGTCCGTGGGGTTCGAGGCTCGCCGATTTGCTCGGATTTTATCATTGAGGCTTTGGGAGACCGACGACCCGGGAGTTATTTTAGCCAACGCATAAGCTTGGCCATTCAAAAAGGGAACGCTGCCAGCCTGTTGGGAACCTTGCCTATCGATAGCAGCGAGAGCTTTGAGGATATTTTCTATATATTACTAGCTTGCGTCCCGCGGTCCCGAGTGCTCCGATCGCCACCAAACCTTACAGGATTACCCGCGGGGCTAATATGAAGATAGTCTGTAAATTTCATCGCGATCGTTTCAGCGGTTTCGGAGCCTATAAGGAACATACATACATACACACACACATACACACATACATACATACATACTTTCTCTTTTATATATATAGATTATATAGTTTGTATTTTATACAATCAAAGTGTCCATATTATTAAATTTGTGTGATTATTCATTTGTTTTTGTTTTTACATTCTCGTTTCAAATCCAAGAGTGGAACCTTATGTTAATTCCACTTGGCTGGTATTCAATTTATAATCTAGAGCGATTAAACATTCTTGATAGTTGACACTTAGTATACAAATGCTGACATTTGCAGTACAATGTTTTAATGTATAGATACATACAATGTCTGTTGAATAATTTCTCATTTCTTTTACATTTTTAATGCTTAAATATTTTTTTTTTATAAAACGAAAAATAAATAAAATAATATATTCTGGGACATTATTCCCACACACGGCCATCTGACCCCAAACTAAGCAGAGCTTGTACTATGGAAGCTAGATAACTGATATACTACATATATTACTTTTCTTTTGTTAATACATACATATATAGATAATAACACCCAGACTCAGGACAAACAGACATGTTCATGCACACAAATGTTTGTCCTGAGTGGGAATTCAACCCACGACCTGTGGCGTGGTAGATAGTGTATCTTACCAACCACGCCAACCGGCCCGTCAATCTATTATAATCATCTATTTAATATTGGATCATTTTAGTCCATTAGAATACTAAAATGTATTTTAGTCCATTAGAATATTAAAATCCAATTTTATCTCTTGGTTTCAATGAACTAGGAGACTAACAGTAGTAAACTTAACTAAACGAACTTAGAAGTCATCTTAACTGTTATTCAATACAATAGTTAAAAATGTATACATTAGCAATTTGTTAGCGTTTTGCTTAACTGTAGTTAAAATTGACTAACTATTTTAAGGAGTTGTCTATTAATTGGACTAACAAAAAAAATTTACGGGACTAGAGGGTGGTGGTCTCTCGGCCTTTATACGGCGGACAAAATAGTTCGCGTAGTAAAAAAAAATACTAAACAACTAGCTGTCCCGACAGACGTTGTCCTGTCCAACTCATACACAAAATTTCATCCAAATCGGTCCAGCCGTTTATCCTATCTCTCAAGTTGGACCAGACCGCTCACGGTGTGCCAATTTAATTTAAAATCGGTTAAGTAGTTTAGGAATCCATCGCGGACAAACATCGTGACAGGAGATTTATATATATTACTAGCGGGCCCGACAGACGTTGTCCTGTCCAAACTCGATTACGACGCCATCTACCGGGTCCAATTGTATTTTCAAACCATCCAGGGACCCGCTCAAATATACACACAAAATTTCAACCAAATTGGTCCAGTCGTTAAGGAGGAGTTCAGTCACATACACACGCACACAAGAAATATATATATTAAGATAAGATTATATTTCTGATAAAAAAAAGACTTTGTCATTAATGTTGATAAACTGTAACTTGAAAATATTAACAAATGTAGTTCGTAGGGGTAATATGTAACACAGTCATTTTCAGTAATATCGGCTGTTCTGACCAACCAATATATTTGTACATATAAAAGGAAAACGTGACTGACTGGCTGATCTATCAACGCACAGCTCGGCCCACTGGACGGATCGGGCTAAAATTTGCCATACAGATAGCTATTATGATGTAAGCATCCACTAAGAAAGGATTTTTGCAAATTCTACCCCTAAGGGGGTAAAATAGGGGTTCGCGGGTGAAACCGCGGGGTGGTAAATTAGTACTTCATAAGGCGATGATAGATCAGTGGTAGTGACGTCAGCTTGAACTTTTGGTGATGGAAAAAATCGTGAGGAAACCATAGCACGGTGGTAGGGTACTTTGTAGTAGGTACTCACCTGGCTGGCTACCACCCTCAAGTTGAAAACCTGTCGCCATAAGCACCTTTTGGTGTGCTCCGGCAGCTGCACTTGAGAACCAGTTCCTTCTAGGATTTGTGTGCTTACCACCTTCGGTCACATCATCACTTATCATAGTGAGATTGTGGTCAAACACAAGCTTTTAGTACAAAGTAAAAAAAACCGGCCAAGTGCGAGTCGGACTCGCGCACCGAGGGTTCCGTACAAACTTCGTCCATCGTTCGTCCATCACGGGAAATGCATAATTTTATTTAATTACCTTATTTGAGGTTGGTGCCAATTAAGCTAGACCTTTAAATTGTATGAGCGCCCATACAACTTAGAGGTCTTTATTAATTGGTGTAACTATGTATGTATGGGGACACCCTTTAATTATAAATTTTTTTATTTTTTAGAATTTTTCCTTTATTTGTGCTGTAAGACCTTGCTTTTTGCCAATTTTTATTTAATATTTGAGTGGATTTAATGAATGGTAAATTGCGGTTAATTTATGACGTATTAAAAAAACTACTTACTAGATCTCGTTCAAACCAATTTTCGCTGGAAGTTTGCATGGTAATGTACCTACATCATATATTTTTTTTTAGTTTTATCATTCTCTTATTTTAGAAGTTACAGGGGGGGACACACACATTTTACCACTTTGGAAGTGTCTCTCGCGCAAACTATTCAGTTTAGAAAAAAAATATATTAGAAACCTTAATATCATTTTCAAAGACCTATCCATAGATACCCCACATTTATGGGTTTGATGAAAAAAAAAGTTTTGAGTTTTAGTTCTAAGTATGAGGAACCCCCAAAATTTACTGTTTTTCTATTTCAGTGTGAAAATCTTAATGCGGTTCACAGAATACATCTACTTACCAGGTTTCAACAGTATAGTTCTTATAGTTTCGGAAAAAAGTGGCTGTGACATACGGACGGACAGACAGACAGACATGACGAATCTATAAGGGTTCCGTTTATTGCCATTTGGCTACGGAACCCTAAAGAAGACAGATATCATCATTATATCAAAAAAAAAACATATACCTACATCGAAAATACGAAAGTTTTAGCTTATATTTGATTGTTTTTTTTTTTGGATAACTGAACGAATTTAGATTATAGAATTAAACATTAAATTCATCGGAATCGCGTGCTTCGCATAATACAAACAAGAAAATGACCTATAAATGGAAATAGGTTACATAATTATATCAAACGACGAGTATAAAGCACCGAACCACTTCACACTGTGGAAATTATTAGATGATAAATCATTTCCAATACAATGACGTCATATAGCTAGATTGTACCGGGTTTTATGGAAAACGATCCATTTTTCACTCGGTAAACTGTTTTGATGTCATACGAAATTGCATCTAATCGATTTTGCAATAAGGGCGAAAAAGAGTAACTGTATTGAACAAAGGATTTTTGTTGATGAGATCTGTGACGCAGTTATGGACAAATTCATTTTTTTATTTTAGACAGGTTTGCATTTTAGAATAATCTCATTTCAGCGCGGTGTTGCGGATATTTCAATAGCGATATTCGTGCTCTTTTTCGTTGAGGAATTCCGCCATATCTTCAAAGTCCATGATCAGATCATAATAAATTTTATATGGGATCACTTCGAGAGTACCTTACAAATAAAAAAATATTTTTTAAAATCGGTTCGCAATTGATGGAGAAATCGGTGAAAGAAAAAGCATACATACAGTCGAACATAGGACCTCCTCCTTTTTTAAAGTCTGTTAAAAATACTGAACCTTCCGTAGAACTCCCATCGAAATTGGACTAGCAGTTTCTGTGCCAAGCCCATTATTAACAGATGTCAAAAACAGCTACCTTTCCATAGGAGCAGAGCGAAGAAAATACCTAATTATCATAGTCTCACTACGTTCTCACAGCTTTACTATTAATTCAGTTGAAATATATACAAAAAGAATAAATTTGGATACCAAATTCCGAAAAATAGATTATCCAAAAAACAGTACAATGAATAAATATTCCCAACGCCATTCGTTATGTCAACTGAAGAATCAGTCAAAAACTACATACATTTTGGCGTGGCTTATCAACAAGCGGTACAGAATTACAGATCAAAGTAACAGGATCTGTCTGACAAGTTGAAGTGGGTTCAAAGATATCCGAAGCCAGTTATTGTCCGTACAGGGGAAGTTAAACGGCTGTTGGTTTAGGGGAGCTTAGACAAGATTGACTTAGAGTTGAGATTGGAATTGTCTTTTTGAAGGTCTGTGATAATTATTTAGAAGCTTCTGGATTTTCTGTTTTGTCACACTTAAATTATAAATGTTTGCGTGCTCCGTTACGGCTGAACGGATTTAGACATGTTGAGACATAGATAGATGAACATTAGAATAACATACAGGATACTTTTTTTGTTGTGGGATAAATAGTATCATAATGTTTTATTCTAGTACCTAATCACAGTAGAAAATTACAGAGAAAAGTGGAAACAAACAAACACACACAATTAATCTTTCGCATTTCAAATATTAGCAGGACTCCTAGAACAACTTTTTTTTAGTAACAAAACAAAGAGTAAATGAGACCCAAAATAGTGAACAGAAACTAGTACTTACCTAATAAAGTATATTTGCAAATGTACGTATAAAAAGTACATCAATATGTATGTAATCATAATCAGTTGTTTTCTTATTTCACCAAACAACATAAACATATCTTGAACAAAACAAGAACAATAGAATTGAATTGCTATTTTAACGATGTTTACTTTAAGGTATGATATCATCTTGGTTTCCTCTAAAATCTGAAACACACATATGTAAAAGTTTCAAATAATAGGTACCTTTTCTTCTTTCTGTTCTCTTTCTTTTATTTTCAAGTGATAAGCACACAAAGTCTACAAGGAAACTGGCTCTGCACTGCAGCCTATACTATTAAGTGCTTGGCAAAATATTTTCAACTTGATAGACAGCATGACGGATAGTTATTACAAAATACCATACTGCTGTACTGTAGTTGCCTAGCGATGCTTTACTTCACCGAAAACTCAAGCTCATTGTAGAATTGGAACCCATGATCTTTGTTATGATTTTCATGAAACTCAAAAAGTTAAAAGCTTAAAAGTAAATTCAACGAGGCTTCAAAAGACCGACGTGCGGGGAGTTATTTCTGCCAACGCGTTGACTTGACCATCCAAAGAGAAAACGCTGCCCATCAGCTGGGAACCATGTCTTCCAGCAGCGGCGGCAGCTTCGAAGATATTTTCTTTATATTACTTATTCCCTGAAATTAATACAGGAAGACTAGCTTCCACCCCGCGGTTTCACCCGCATTCCCGAGGGATCTTGTGTTTTCCGAGATAAAAAGTAGCCTATAGCTTTCCTCGATAAATAGGCTATCCAACACTGAATTTTTTTTTTCAAATCGAACCCAGTTCTTGAGATTATCGCGTTCAGACAAACAAACAAACTCTTCAGCTTTATAACATTATTGACCTCACAGAACTGAGAGAAAATTTTGCAAGAAACTTAAGCTCACTTTCAAACCTATATTCCATCATATCATCTGACGATATATTTACTGCAACTACGCAAAAACACGAACGACTTATTCAACTTAATTGGTAAAAAAATAAATGCAGATATTATTATACGAAGATGGCTGACAAGCACTTTTTATTTATTAAGACAATCAAACATTTTTAGGAAAACTCAGCAGGGCCATTTGATTCAATTGAAATCGATCCTTCGTCTTCAATTCCACTCGATTGCTAAAGACTTCATTCATTTAAATGTCAAAGGGAAATATTTGGAAGTTCATTGGAGTAATTTATTGCTTTATAGATCACTTAAGACTTTTATTTCAAATGGCAAACTAAATAATGGAAAGTCTTTGAATGAAAGGCGTGAATAGTTTTTATTTATAATTTTCAAAGTTTATAATAATTTGTTTTTAAATCGGTAATACTTTTTGACTTGTAGGTTTAAACTTGAGTCGGGTATTATGCCCCCTATTTAATATACACGACATTTTTCATAAAATTCTTTCAGTCAGTTTTTTTTTATCCTTAAATGAATATTAGCAGTTTTATCCACTTTCCTATACTGTTATCTGTGTAGATTGTTTTCTGTTAATTTTTATCCGACTGCGCGACAGCAAGTTCAGAGTTATTTTAGTTCCGTATTTTTCTTAAGTAGATTGATTTATCTCTAGAAAATTTTAAAAAATTCTGCTCCTCTCAATATTTTCCGCCTCAGGTGTAATTTTTATGGGAGAAATAATTTCAAACAGATATTCATGTAATTATTATTGGAAATAAGAAACATACTTAACTAAAATTATTCTGAAGAACAAACATCTAACGTCAGATACAAAGCGCATAAGAATTGCATTATGTATTTTCAGAACACTTTTTAACTTAACTGCAATTACGTGGCAACATATTTTATAGGACCATTCAAAACTTCAACCAATACAACAATACATCAATACTATCTGAAATTTATTTTTGCAGCAGGAACTAGAGCTGAATAAAATAAAAACAAAAACAAATAGCGCACGTTAATCAGAAGATCAACGCCATGTGTTATTGTTTGTTGAACAATATTACATTTTGTTCGCGCCACTAGCTCTATAGTCGTGTATGGAAGCGATCACTCAAAATAATAACATTATGTTACGCTATATTGTTCAATGTTCATAGGATTTACTTGCAATTTATTTTATACAAGCAACAACAGGCATTATACGTCGTTTTATACGTCTTAAAATCAATTGCATATTTTATGGAACATTAAAGATTCAAGGCAAGGTTTCTTGAGTATCAAGTTGATCTACTCCTATCAGATGGACTGATGGCTGGTAGCTGGGCACTCCTGGCAAGAAGCACCTTAGGACCAAGATGGAGAAAAAGTTTTATAGCTGAAACTCAGCAAACAGTAAGTCAAGTATACTTTCTGATCCATGCCATTTCTTTATCAAAGATTTTACTAAGATAAGTTAGTTAGCTATACAGGTGGAGTTCGTATTATCTCTTAATGTCGTATAATCTGCTCTATCTATCTAATCAAACCACTTTCTGTCTACTACTGGGCATAAGACTCATTTTTATCACGCCACACTTTTTGGATAATACTCTATATCAATTTATAATTTTAATCAATCTTAATATTTGAGTTGTGTTTCAAATAACAGCAAATTTAATTTATTCGGTACATAACAAGTTCAGCTACTGACACTGTTAATATTTGCAGTATTGTTAACTCGGCCAACATAACTGCAAACTGATATTTTCCTGTAATTTACAATTACTTCATATTTATATAAATCACTAGCGTCTTCCGTGGTTTCACTCACGTTTCCAGGATGAAAAGTAACCCATGCCCCATTCTGGGATCGAAAGTAATTACATACAAAATTTCAAATATAGTATATCATTAAAAAACATACATACATAAACCTTGGGTCCGTGGGGGTTCGAGGCTCGCCAATTTGCTCGGATTTTATCATCCAAGCTCATCGAGGCTTCGGGAGACCGACAGGCTGGGATCTTTTTCCGCCAACGCATAAGCTTGGCCATCCAAAAAGGGAACGCTACCAGCCTGTTGGGAACCATGCCTATCGACAGCAGCGAGGGCTTTGAGGATGTTTTCTATATATCATAGTTTGTAGTTATACATTGATTGTAAATACTTGTTGTAAATAAATGCATACATAAAATATATTGGATATATTCACATTATCTATTGACACACACAAACTTCTCTTAATCTATCAGTTTAATGACATCAAGCCATGGCGTTTACGCTTATCTATATACCTGTAATAATTGAGGACCTGCGCGAAGACACCAGGATGGCGATCGAAGAAGTACTCATTGAGCACCGGATCGTAGTTGGCGAGCGCCTCCGTCAGCCGAGACAGACGAGTCGCGGGGATCTTCTTAAGAGTTGCCTTGTAAGTCTCGTATCTGTAGAAGAAGAGATATTTAAGAGGGGTGCTGAATATGATGATGATGGCCACGTAGGCAGAGCGAGAGAGAGAAAGAGGTATGAGAGAAAGAACCAGCTTTAGTTAGCATGATAATAGATCAAATCAGCAACTTTTTATGAAATGTCAAAACGATAGGTTTATATGGAGTTTTGTATTAAATACAAGCATGTGACGTCATAAGTATATAGCATCAAAAGCTTTACTCTTTATTGTTAGATTGGTCACTAAAAATCATAAAAAAGCATATGTTTCCGTCAATATATATATTTATTTTTTGTTCTATTAGATTTTTTAAATTCATTTTTAATATTAAGTATTTTGTTTTTAATTTTTGTGTGTTTGTCACTACGGTACGGTATGTTCGTGATGTCATGAACGTGGGTTCCGACTAAAAACCAGGGCCAGGGTTAGTTTGTAACCCTAGCATTATGCTGAGACGGAACCTATTCCGGGCATCACGCAACATTACATTATTATTTGTTCCTTGTGTTTGTATATAATATGTAGTGTGTGAGTAGGTCAAGTTAATGTAATGTTGTGTGTTGTCTTGTAATATTTATATAAATGTATTTCTTTCTTTGTTACCAAGGTGGTAAATAAGCATATAGCCCGCCTGATGGTAAGCGGTTACCGTAGTCTATTGACGCTTACAGCACCAGAATGGACTTGATTAGTATTGATGTCACGCTTAGAGTGCCTTTTGGCCGTAGATTCTTACTTCCATAATATTCTTTATCGATTCCTTAAGATTTTTCCAACTCGGCAGTAATCTTATTCAAATAAAAGCGTAATTATAATAATTTGACAAAAAAAAGCCCATAACTTGAAGCAATGCTTACTCGAATCGAAATTTATGAAAGGAGTGGAATAAAATCAAGGTTGGGGATCGGAAAATGACATATGAGACAGAATTATTTATTTTGTATAAATATATCTTATTTCATATAACTAAAATAAAACCGAAGCCTCTCAATAACAAGACGTCAAAATACTTGGACTTATACTGCTTCATTTACAGAAAGAATTTGTCGAGGCATACACGACGGAGTTTGAGTTATGGAGTGTTTTAAAAATCACAGGGAGTACCTACCTACTTACAGAAATTCTACTATCCGTATCTTCATGGCTCTTGCTATTATCGTTTATTGACAACAAGAGAGGTATATATATAGAGCATAGCGGTATGTCGCTCAAAGAGCAGCTCGACTGGGGAAGTACCTCCAACTTACAGAATACCGCAGCCAAATAGCTTATAGTTGTGTTCCTGCGCGTGAGTAAGGTCGCCAGAGCTCATCGGGGAGGGGAAGGGTCGGCAACGCGCGAGTTATACCCCTGGTGTTGCAAGCATTCATAGGCTACGGTAACCGCTTATCATCAGGTGGGTCGTATGCTTGTTTGTCGACAATGTAGTACAAAAAAAATCACGTCCAAGTTTTATTTCTGCAGCCTTTGAAATTATTCATTTATGAATTAAGTCCAATCTAATCCTTTAAGATTCGACCCAATTCCAAGGCAGCGAAACTTTATGAGACCTGCACTGAATGAACATTCTTTATTACCTTCCATAAATCTATTGTATTGCACCTACTTTGTCGCTGTCATTACGAAACCGTTCTGAATGTAAATCTTCGTTAAGAATTTATCCCGCTGAGCTCTCACGCGCTTTATTGAAGAATCAAATGGTATTGCGACATCTTCATATGAATATATCTTAAAGTATATACCCACGTATGCCTAAAGAATAACAAGCAGGCCTGTCACTTTAAAGGCAGACGGAATATGATAAATTTAGGGGATTCACCGGTTGCGCCAAGACGGACATTATGTTAGTATATTTACAGATGTATTTGAATATTGTTCGGCATTGATAATGAATAAGGGTGAAAAAGCCTTTTCGTGTTCGATTTTTCTGGGTGTTACGTGTCTTATATTATAGTGTTACTTCAATTCAGTAGAATCTGTTCCTTATAGAGCATTTATAAGCAACAGATGACCCAAAATCTTTGCTGTTTTATTTGAAGGGATACGAAATTGCTTACCTATCTGTAATTTTGGTACAAAATTCAATAAAAGTAAAAAAACTAAACAAAAAACCTATGTCGCATTAATACACAAATATCTTACAAGATTTAACCAAACCAACCAACTTTTACATTACCATATTAACAAGAAAGTTGGGACGTGTATGTCCCACAAAATTGATAGCTAAATGTATTCAACGGAAGCTTTTATCCCGAAGTTTGGCTTTGGGGAAGTGTACCATAGGTTTTTATTTAATGGAAAAATTTACAAGTCCAATAACAAATTCAATTTGTACGACAGTCCCGGACGTAGAGTTCCTCTTTGTGTGCATTCCGATTTTCAGATTGTAGGCTATTTCATAGAGCACAATTGTTAAAAGAATTGCATATGTAAGACTTTATTTATATGATACTTATGATATCTAATAGAGAACATCAAAAACTCTCTAGGTTTCAGAGAATGAACGAGTCTTATCAATCAATTAATAATTATTTATTTGCAATAATGAGTACAGATGGATGTTAGGACAAACATTTGTGTGCATGAACATGTCTGTTTGTCCTGAGTCTGGGTGTAATTATCTATATAAGGTCCTAATAAATGAAGTACGATCCTTCTGAGGGATGATAGTATGTCATAAGTGTTCCGAAAATGATAAAATAAAAACATAATAAAAACTGAAATTGTAATTCATAAATAAAAGTAATAAATAAATAAAAGCTCAATGTATTTTTAAATGCTTTTTTTATTTTTTAATAATATTTTTATTTTTTTTTTTACTTTGTATAGGCTTGTGTTTGACCACAAGCTCACTATGGTAGGTGATGATGTGGCCGAAGGTGGTAAGCACACAAAGCCTAGAAGGATCTGGCTCTCAAGTGCAGCTGCCGGAACACACCAATAGGTGTTTGGCGACCGATTTTCAACTTGAGGGTGGTAGCCAGCCAGGCGGGTACTACAAAGTACCCTACCACCGTGCTATGGTTTCCTCACGATGTTTTCCTTCACCGAAAGCTCAAGCTCATTGTAGGATTCGAACCCACGACCTTCGCCGCGGCGTCCAACGTCACTACCACTGAGCTATCATCGCCTTAACTTTAATTAACTTAATTTAATTTAAACTTAATTTTACACCTGATTATGCTGTTATTGGTTTTAATTAATGCTTAGTAGTGATGAGTACAATTTCAGGTTTTTTTTTTCATTAAAATTACGACCGAATATTTTTATTTTATCATTTTTGGAATACTTACGACCTATACTATCATCCCTCAAAAGGACCGTTCTTCATTTATTAGGACCTTATATATGTATGTATTTACAAAATAAAAGTAGTATATGTAGTATATCAGTTATCTGGCTTCCATAGTACAAGCTCTGCTTAGTTTGGGGTCAGATGACCAAGTGTGAGGAATGATATCCCAAAATAATGTAAGAATCTAACCGTACACGCTGAAATTTTGAAGGTCATCGACCTTCGTAGCATAAAATAATGACGTCGAATAAGGTCAAATTTGCAATCGCTATTTCGACGCTTTCCAATTTTACTAAATGATTCCTATTTATGCTCGTGACTGTATTTACATAGAAATTATTTCCTATACCATCATGCGTGAAATAACTAAGTGCTTTAGTAAGTGGCACTCTAGCCTCAATTAAGTATCTATTAACCATGCGGTAATTTACTTAATTGATATTAAACGCATTCAAAGGTAACTATAGAAGTTTTAGCGTCAGATAAATTATGTTTCACAGTGGAAAAGAACCTGTACAGTCACGAGCATAAATTTCAATACACTTAATAAAATTTTAATGCGCCATTTTATCGTGAAATAACGATAACAACTTACCACACTGAGATTGTGGTCAAACACAAGCCTATACAAAGTAAGAAAAAAAAAATACGTGTGCCACTCGGGGACTGCCGCGGTAAAGCTATTGCATAGCATTTTTTATCAACTTATGCAATTATAATTATTTATTTATTTTTATTTATGCAGTATTTTTTTTTTTCTTTGATATTAATAGATACCTATACACCTATATACTTTCTCACAAATAGCTGCTTACGTATTCGTCCGATTTCGGAGCAGCTCGTCTTAGGTTTACGGAATTTCTTGATTCGGTCGCCGCACTCAAAGCCCGCGATAAAAGCTATACAATAGCTTAAAAAAAAGGTAAGATTCGTATCATATTAGTATTAGTTCAGAATACTATGTTCACTCGTAACATCATAAAATTTCAATCAATACTTAAAGAAAACATTTTGATTTTTACTAAGTGTATATAATCTCCGAAACTCCTTGTACGATTTTAATGTACAGTAATTTGTTTTCAAAATATGAGGTTTGTTCCAACTTAAAAAATATAACAGTTTTTATACCGATTATTTCCTTTTTTTATGCCAGGAACGCGGGTGAAACGGCGGGAAACAGTTTACTTTGATATGAAAAAAATACGCTCTGTGTAAACCCCTAGAAAACAGTTCATGGAAACTGCAAAATTTTTAACCTAACAACGATTATTTTCCAATTGAAAAACTTAAAATAACACCCTTTTAATCTAGAACAAAAAAAAACAGTGACACAATTTAAAAATCGTCAGAAGAAGGTGAGGTAAGGAGCTTATTTATAGTACCCTCACAGCCGAGGCCCCTCGGGGACTAAGTCAGGGGTACTCGGGAGTAAGCCCTATAGATTGGCGTTTCTAAGCGACGAGTTTGTTTATTTGTTATACGTACAAACTTTACGTTACAATAAAGTTGTTATTTTCTTTCGAATAGTATCGCAACTAAATCTTGTTGATTTCCCTCGATACTGCGCGAGATTAGTTTCTATTATTATGTTGTTGGTATGTTTTATCGTTAAGTATTTCATCAATTATGGATTTTTCTGAGATTTTATGAAGAACTAGCATCCACGCAATGATTTCTTTCGTGTTTCTGAGGAATCTTATGTTTTCCTGGGGCAAAAAGTATCCTACGAGTTATTCCAGAACATATACTATCTGAGTGCCAAAATTTCATCTAAATCCATTCAGCCATTACGGACTTGAATGGTTACAAACTTACAAACAAGCATTTATGATAAGTAATTAGTAAGATTTACAAATTCCGTTAATTAAAAGACAAAAGAGAAAAAGTTGCACAGAAAAGTACCTATGACAAATTAGACGGTCTCACTCGGCATGCACCGTATCATGAAATCAGTAAAGAAAAAAATATATACATGACGTAATAAAACTAGTTTTACAAAATACCTTCTAACCACAACCTCAAGGTTTTACGGTAGTTATCATACTACTAGCTTCCGCCCCGCGGTTTCACCCGCATTCCCAAGGGATCTTATGTTTTCCCGGGATAAAAAGCCTATAGCTGTTTTATATGCTGTCAATGTTTTTAATTAATGCTATGTAGTGATGAAGTACAATTTCAGGTTTTTTTTTTCATTAAAATTACGACCGAATATTTTTTTTTATCATTTTCGGACCTATACTATCATCCCTCAAAAGGACCGTACTTCATTTATTAAGACCTTCTATAATTCTGCAAGTAAATAAAGAAAAAATATTAAAGAAAAGTAGTATGCAGTATAATTAGTTATCTGGCTTCCATAGTACAAGCTCTGCTTAGTTTGGGGTCAGATGGCCGTGTGTGAGGACCTGTCCCAGACTCTCCAACATATTCATGGGATTTCGAAGACCTTAAAGTTTTGCCAAGATTCCGCCTAATCCTTCATATCGTCATAACATTAGGAATACCCTCGTTACTGGCAACACTTCCAAACTATACGTATTATAATTAAATTATTTAAATTGTCTTGTAGGAGTTAAAGTAGGTAAGTACCTAGGTATATCAATGTGAAGAAGTTTTGCATTGGGATGGGATCACCCTTAAATCAAATGGATGGTCTAATACAAAAAATCCCCAAGTCCATTGCTAGTAATAAATCTAGAATTTTTATGTTTTTATTTTACTGAGACGGAATTCACTTTGTTTGAAATCTTTTATTACCAGTAACAAAAAAAAAAAAACATGTCAGCAGATTTCGATAAAATATAACCAATAATGTTGCTCTAAGCTAAACTTAATTTACGTGAAAACCGAATAAAAATCCGTTCAGAAGTTTGAAAGTTAAAAAAGGGCCTCTTTGCATTTCTCTGTTACAGCAAGCTAGTTCCACAGTTTTAACATAGGTAGTAAAATAGATTTAGTCTATGGAGTGGATTAATTCCTATATTATGTCTCGTTAGAAAACATATTATATCCAGATTGACAGACTATTATTAAAGATATATTGAAAGATTATAAATAAAGTACACTTCCATTACTTGAAAAAGAACACAAGAGTAATGGAGTGTCATTTTTCAAATATTTTCATTCGCTAAATTGGCAATCTCACTTTGAAAGGATACACACGGTCACGGTCTTCAGTGAACATCAATATCCCAAAAAAATAGGATTTAAATCAAATTATTTAACAATCCAAATTCAAATTCAACGTTTCTTAATGTAGAGTGTATTTGAAATCATTCAAAAATATTAGTTTTGTTCTATTTACAAATGTCATACACTAGTCTATTCCATTTTTTTCTGAGCTATTTACGAGGTCTATAGACTTTTCTATAGTAAATTTATAGTTATCAATTTACGGTCTCAGCATAATTTTAGCTCCTTCTAAATTGAGTCTATGGTCAAACGTAATTTACTTTCAATTATAAAAAACAAGCAAAAACCTAGCATTTTTACACTTTTCTTCAAAGACAGACAGACATAGGACAAACAATCACACGCCTACGAATATTTGTCCTAGATGGGAATAGAACCCATGAGCAAACCATAAATAACAATTGTAAAGCCCAAGGGGTAGTCCTTTACGCATTAAAAATTGCTCGACAGTCTCCCAAGCACTATTTGTCCACAAGATAAATCCAAACGCTCTTATAATAACTCAGTTGAAAAATCCCCTAAAATCCCTTTAGGCACAGAGGTATATTTTTCCAAGAGTACTTAAGTACTGCCACTAAGTACTACTACTTACAAGTGATACTCATTTTAAGCTCTTGAAATTGAGTGCGTGTTTTCGACAAACTAAGCTTATTTCGGAATGTTGTTTTCTTTTTTTTTTACATTATAACGAATCAAGAAACTTTATCCAAATCCTTTATCATCCTTTCTCCTTTATCCTTATTATTTATAAGCAAATACAAATGTTTATCATTCAGCCAGCCAGTGACTCACTAATAATAAACTTTTCTATTTCAATAAATTACAGTTAGTTACAAATCGAATTTATATATGTACCAATAAAAACTAGCAAGGTCACAGGTATTCTTAATTTAAATAAAATAAACAACTGTGATATATTTGCTTTGGTTTTGCAGCAAGATTTGAGGCACAAATTCTAAAGACAAGCGCACACAATGCGCGGGCCGCAGCAGGTTGCATCTCAACGGCCATAGGTAGAAGCAGGCTGGAAGTGATACTGTCCCTCTCTTTCGTTTAGGCCGTTGCGATGCCCGCCACATTGTGCGTTCAGCTTAAAGCTGAAACCTTGACCGCTCTTCTTTATGTGGTTTGCATAACACCTATTTTCATTAAAATGTTGTTCTATATTTGAAATGTTTATTTAAAAAAAACTACAAATACTTTATAGAATTTTATTCGTGCATTTTACGATATGTGTTAAATGGTGGTTGGATATAATAGTAAGACAGATTTTGACTGATTTATTTATTTTAAAAGAATAAAGCATCCTGTATTTCTGTTACGCGTCGAGGTCACATTTATTTTATTTATTTACTAGCTTCCGCCCCGTGGTTTCACCCGCGTTCCCGGGGATCTTGCGTTTTCTCGGGATAAAAAGTAACCTATAGCCTTCCTCAATAAATGGGCTATCCAACACTGAAAGAATTTTTCAAATCGAATTAGCAGTTCCTGAGATCAGCGCGTTCAAACAAACAAACAAACTCTTCAGCTTTATAATATTAATATGGACTAGCTTCCGCCGCGCGGTTTCACACACGTTCCCGACGGATCGTGTTTTCCCGGGATAAAAAATCTATAGCCTTCCTCGATAAATGGGCTATCCAACACTGAAAAAATTTTTCAAATCGAACCAGCAGTTCCTGAGATCAGCGCGTTCAAACAAACAAACTCTTCAGCTTTATAATATTAGTATAGATTTATATATTGCAATGCTAGAAAATCAAATGATACACGAAAATAAATAAATATCCTAGGACATTCTTTAGGCACATTTATTATTTCAGTAGGAAATAGTGGGAGAACATAAAATGCTTCGTACTATAATATTTCTTAGTAAATCTTGCCTTTACTACCGTAAGAATAATTAATCAAGACTGAATTCTGAAAAATATATTGAGTACTAAACATTTGTAAGAGTGACTCAACTCCTTTTATGTAACGAGCATTAAAAGAGCATTCGAGCAAGTCGAACATTAACCATTAACCATCACTTACGTAATAAGCTTCTCGTAACATATCAAAATAAGAATATATAACATAATTATTTCTAAGTATAAGTACGCGTAAAACTCCCGACAAATTATTACGTGGCCGAACCAAACATTAACGAGGGGAGAGCCTTTTTAGGGTTCCTCAATAACATAGGGAAACCATTGAAATAAAATAACAGGTAAACCTAGTTAGTTTTATACTATTATGGCGATTTTGCACCCGCGTTCTCGGTATAAAAATTAACCTATAACCAATAAAAGTCTAAGCTACTCCTTATAATATCAGTTAATCAGTTTTTAATTACGTGTTTTTTGTACCAATTGTTGCTTTTATTTATGTATGTGGTATAATTATCTCAAATTTGTTGATTGTATGTACCTAATACCTGTACTGTTTGTCTGTCTGTTTTGTCTACCTGTACTAACCACCTATACGTAATATTGCCCGTGGGTAGGGGTCGCTGAAAACCAGCGTTGCGGTGCTTGTCGCCGTTATTTTATGCTGAGCGATCACCTAATTTCGACACAAGTGTTGTTTTGTGAAATGTTATTTTATATCCATACTTTTTAACGTGTGTCCAAATAAATATTTTTCTTTTTCTTTCTTTCTTTTTCTTTATCTACCAATGAAAGTCCCGTCAAAATAGGTCCAGCCGTTTCAGAGGACAGACACAAAATTTTTAAGAATTGTTCTTTTGTTATAAGTACCGTATATACTTTCATTATGCATTTAACACAAAGCTGTTATTTTGAAATTACATACAGACACTTTTTTTATATCGATATTGGGTATAGGCTGTCATCACCATCATCATCTCAGCCGCAAGACGTCCACTGCTGGATCTAGTCCTCCCCTAAGGATCTCCAATAGGACCGGTCTTGGGTGGCCTGCATCCAGCGTTTTCCGACGACCTTTACAAGGTCGTCTGTCCACCTTGTAAGCGGACGTCCTACGCTGCGCTTGCCGGTCCGTGGGTCCAGAACTCTTCGGCCCCATCGGCCATCCGTTCTGCGCACTATATGGCCTGCCCATTGCCTAGTATAGGCTGTAAATGGTACTATACCTGACTGCCTAGGTCTAATACCATCCTCAAGTTGAATTTGTCGCTGATCATAGTCCAAAAAATATAAAAGGAATGTATCCCTGCTGATTTTCTTAGCGGTTCTTCTCAGTTGAAGATTGCCTTCCGAACCGGTGATAGTTTCAGTAGTTTCGACGTTCATAAGTTCCTAGACTGAGTAAATTACTTTGACTTTTAAATATCGATTGCTGTGCTGTGCTGCAGTGCACTTGAGAGCCTGTTTTTTGTACCACCATCTTCGACTATACCATTATTAGTTTTCTTTTAAACACAAGCTTATCCATACCCAGAGATGATAATTATGTATTTTCTTAGGCAATGATTCTTTAAACATGAAATTCTTGCAGGCATGAAGACAGGGTGAGAGAGAGAGAGAGAGTGAGACGAAGCGTGCTATGCTTACTACTTTTTTTTCTGAAAAAAAGGAAGAATATTTCATAGCATTCGTAAAATTTTGATAAAGTAATACTAAAAATAGGCCTCAAAGTCTAAAAACTATAGTATAAACTTTATCAAGGTCGTCAAAGCGAGGGAATAAATAAAAAACAACTAAATATAATTTACATGAACGTATGCCATATAAATAAAGCTTCGATAAATCATGCTCGATGTCAGGATTGTCAGAAATAGTATGGAGAAAATATACTTTGAACGATGCGCAGTAAAATGTTTTATATTAATAACTGGATATATAAGATACTAGCTGCCCTCCCGCGGTTTTACTTGCCTAAAAATTAGCCTATATTCCCCAATAAACTGCCTATCTATCGCAAAAATATAATAAATATTTTATCCCGGAAAAACATAAGATCTTTCGGGAAAGCGGGTGAAACCTATGGGGCCTACCTACGGGTGGAGCCTGTGTTCTTCTCCATACCATAGGCTACCTACGTACTAAATTTCATCGCAATCGGTGCAGCGGTTTAGGCGTGAAAAGGTAACAAACAAACAAACAAACTCACTTTCGCATTTATAATATTAGTTAGGATAGTTAGGAAGTTAGGATAGTAGGATATAATAACTAGCTATCCCCCGTAGCGGTATAAAAAGCTAGTTAGTCTTTTAGCTATTACTGGCTTCTTTATATTAAAGTATTTTTAGTCAACAGTTACAAAATATATGTACGGAATCCTCGTTAAATAAACCAAATTCACCGCTAACCAGTTTTTATAGTAGAAACACATAACCGCTCGGTTGCTAAACGGCACATTTTGACGGTAGCTAAAATTGCTGATGTCGGCCTCTAGGGACGGCCCTCTTCTATATTGACCAGTAAATGGAGGCCTCATACGTATATCATTTGAGGCCGTGAGTTACACATTAAACCCAGTATTTAGTATCTCTACCCATAATTGTTACTTTTGATCTTGTTCAGGTTATTATTTCGTATTTATTTTTACTTATTATATATTGCTTTAGAAATTGTTAAACATTTAATGGAAAAAAAACCAACATTGTCAGATTGTCCAAAAATAATATATAAAAAATGTAACCTTACTGAGTTTCTTGCCGGTTCTTCTCATTGGAGGCTATTAATTGTATATCAAAATATGTAACTGTAATACTAATTACCAGTAGCGACATCTAGTATAAGATAACATGTAAACTGTATGTATGTCATTATCCTTTGAATAAAAGTCAGTCTGTCAGTCATGTCAGTCGGTCTGCCATTAGAAGCTTGGTTGTTTTAATTATTAGGTTATGGGCCCAGTATTATACCCGTGAAGCTAATTGTGAAAGTAATTGCGTCAATTAATTACAGTTCGATAGAATATTGATTTTTCTAAATTAGATGCAAATTTCCGCGTATAAACTGTGAACTTATATTCAACACGTGAGTTGTGGAACGCGGGTGCCGCCGGTTCGGTGTAATACAGCAATGGCTACTAACTATATAGTGAACGTGCCAAAGTTGCGTGGTCGTGAGAACTACGATGAATGGGTGTTCGCGGCAGAAAACTTTCTGATACTCGAAGGTATGATGAAGTGTATTAAGACCGAACGAGATGAAAGTGGTACAGAAGTAATTGTATCAGCTGCAGATGACGCGAAGACTAAAGCGAAGCTTATACTTACTATAGATTCATCATTATATGTTCACATTAAAACCGTCAAAACTACAAAGGAGCTGTGGGAAAAACTCAAGTCGCTCTTCGATGATTCCGGGTTTACCAGAAGGATAAGTCTTTTACGGAATTTGATATCCATTCGGTTGGACAATTGCAGTTCCATGACCTCGTATGTCACGCAAATAATTGAGACAGGTCAGAAACTTTGTGGAACAGGATTTGCAATAAATGATGAGTGGATTGGTTCGCTGCTACTAGCTGGATTACCAGAGAAGTTCTCTCCCATGATTATGGCGATAGAACATTCGGGCATTCAAGTAACAGCAGACGCCATTAAAAGCAAGCTTCTAGACATGGAGACCGGAAATATAGATAATATAGATGGAGCATTTGCAGTGTCAAAAAAGGTATATCATCCTAAGTCGAAACAAAATGTGTCTATGAATGGCAACACTGGCAACAAAGATGGCATCAAATACCAACATAAAAATGCCAACGTGAAAACTATCAGTGTTAGATGCTATCGTTGCAAACAAAATGGACACTATGCATCACAATGCCCGAATAATCCTAAGTTCAATAAAAATGAAGTCCGTAAGCAGACTAACGCATTCTCAGCTGTATTCTTGAGCGGTCGTTTCAATAAAAAAGACTGGTATATTGATTCCGGTGCTAGCGTTCATTTAACGGCTAATCCAGGTTGGATCACTAGCAGATATCGGAAAGTTCAACAAGAAATAATGGTAGCAAATCAAGAAATTGTTTCAGTTACGTGTGCTGGCGATGTTAAGATTGTAACCTCCGTTAAAGGCAGTGAATTTGAAATAAACATTCAAGATGTTTACTGTGTACCAAACTTGACAACTAACCTCATATCAGTAAGCAGGTTGATTCAAAACAGTAACAAAGTGGATTTCACAGATAATAGTTGTCAGATTTACAATAGAAATCGTGAGTTGGTTGCCACTGCTTCATTGACTAATGGTGTTTATAAATTAAACATGCAGGAATGTTTGGTTGCTGCAGTAACTACCTCAGGTCTAACTTGGCATCGCAGATTAGGCCACTTGAACAGTGATAGCTTAAAAAAAACTAAAAATGCAGTTGAGGGAATGAATTATGATGAGAATTTCACTATAAATAAATCAACATGTAAGACATGTTGTGAAGGTAAACAATGCCGATTACCTTTTACAAATAGTGGCACAAGGAGTACTGAATTACTAAATGTCGTACACAGTGATCTTTGTGGACCAATGGAGGAAGATTCACTAGGAGGTGCATCCTACTTTCTATTGTTTGTCGATAAAAATGAAGCATTGAAATACTTTAAAGAATTCAAAGCAATGGCAGAAAACCAAACTAATAGAAAAATGAAAACCTTCAGAACAGACAATGGAAAGGATTTTTGTAATGCAGCTTTTGATGATTACTTGAAGAAATTTGGAATAATACACCAAAAAACTAACCCTTACACACCTCAACAAAATGGGTTGTGTGAAAGAATGAATAGAACGATTATTGAGAGGGCTAAGTGCATGTTATATGATGCTGAACTGAACAAAAAGTTTTGGGCAGAGGCTTGCAATACAGCTGTGCACTTACATAATCGAACTGTTTCATCAGTTTTAGATGGCAAAACACCATATGAACTATGGATGAGTGTTAAGCCAGATCTGAGTAATCTAAGGATCTTTGGATCCCCCGTTATGGTCCATGTCAATAAAGAGAAAAGTGTGTGGCCGTGAGTTACACATTAAACCCAGTATTTAGTATCTCTACCCATAATTGTTACTTTTGATCTTGTTCAGGTTATTATTTCGTATTTATTTTTCTTGTTATTTTTTTTGTCATTTGTTGTTTATACTTATTATATATTGCTTTAGAAATTGTTAAACATTTAATGGAAAAAAAACCAACATTGTCAGATTGTCCAAAAATAATATATAAAAAATGTAACCTTACTGAGTTTCTTGCCGGTTCTTCTCATTGGAGGCTATTAATTGTATATCAAAATATGTAACTGTAATACTAATTACCAGTAGCGACATCTAGTATAAGATAACATGTAAACTGTATGTATGTCATTATCCTTTGAATAAAAGTCAGTCTGTCAGTCATGTCAGTCTGTCTGCCATTAGAAGCTTGGTTGTTTTAATTATTAGAGGCAACTTCCGAATCGGTGGTAGCGTCAGTAGCTACTACATTCATAAGTGCCCTTCTAGGGCCTAAACTGAATAAATGGCTTTGACTTTGAAAGCGAATGAATTGAGGACTCACAAAACAGCTTTCATCAATATTATTTGAAAATAGTCAATGATAATTTCGATTATGGTTATATGAGAGAATTTCATAATAGAAAATGATTATATTCGTTCTTTTTAGGGTTCCGTACCCAAAGAGTAAAACGAGACCCTATTACTAAGACCCCGCTGTCCGTCCGTCTGTCCGTCTGTCACCAGGCTGTATCTCATGAACCGTGATAATTAGTTGAAATTTCACAGATGATGTACTTCTGTTGCCGCTACAACAACAAATACTAAAAAACAGAATAAAATAAATATTTAAGGGAGCTCCCATACAACAGACATGATTTTTTTGGCTTTTTATAGATAATGGTACGGAACCTTTCGTGCGCGAGGCCAACTCGCACTTGACCGGTTTTTATATTTGCTGATTTATTTCGAAGAAAATCCTTGACAGCGTCACGGTGGGCCTTATAGCATAGGCGCACTAATAAATCGTTTTTCAAAATTAGGCCCCTAAGAAGTTGAAGTGGGTTATAGGTGTTAGTTCTGTCTTGTTGGTATTTGTTAGATCCAATCAATGATATATAAAAACAAACACTAAGTGCTTCGAAGAGCCAGTTATCCGACACTGTAACAACGTTTTAAATTTCATATTGCATCCCTAATTGATTTAGAAAATTTATGGTGTCTGACATTCTCTTACACAATATCAAATTTAATATTTAACGGTCGTATGAAGCAGAACCAATAACCTTTGTTTTTAGATGGGTTTTCTAATAACGAACGCATTAATTAAGCTCCAACTTAATTAAGATTAATTTCGCTTGGTGCGGTTTCAAAGGAGCTTCCTACTGCGGACGCTCAGGTTGTGGAACGAGCTCCCCGCCGTGGTTTTTTACAGCATGGGGTTCTTCAAGAAGGGTGTGACGACATTTTTGGAGGGTCAGCAAGGTAAAAATGAAGCAATTTAGGCCTTAGAAGGGCACGTATATCTACTAACCATTCTATGGAACATCTTACTGGTAACTTACAACATAATATTATTGCATAATAGTTTGCAAGTTACGATTTAAGAAAATAGATCATTTTCACGCCAGCGTCACAGCTTAGAGCGGGTTTAGAGCGGTGCATAGTTCACTAGCTCGAAGGAACGTGACAGGTCGCAAAAATGTCACAGTCTCTCAAGGTGGTGCATCTCTTTTCTCGAGACATCGTGTGTGGCATCTTACCAGCGACCTCCCCACTTGCTTACTGCTGTTTAATAAGTAAGTTACTTGCTTTAAGATCACCAGTCAATTGCTCATTAGGTTTTCTAACTTCGTTACCGTCAAAGTATCTGTTTGGAAGTTGATTTTCCTTTACTGTCTTTGCTGCTTCCAGTCCTGGCTGGACATCTGAATTAGCAGTTTCGAGTCCACGTTTTCTTATTGTAGCACTTTTCGTATTACAGGTTGCTTTTTAATAATGCTATAGCAATTTGTAAGACTTTTTGGAGTTTTTTGAGATTAATTATTGACATTTTCAAAATTTACTACAGGCTTTAGAAAGTCGTATGCGTGTAGAGCACAGTCCATACAAGACACAAAAATCTATATTATTATCAATGTATCTTGGATGCTAAAAGTAATAAAAACTGTAGTATTGATAAAAAAGGCAAAGGATCTGCTATTTTGGAGCCTTCAATATTTATTACCCGTGGAAGATCGAGAGGACAAATCATACAAATTTATAAATCATAAGAGATTATTGATTATAGAGATGACTATTTTCACACAACCGCGTTACCTTACGATATTGAATTAAGAATTGAATTTCTTTATAAATCAGTCATTTTTAAACTGACATTGACTAATTGGCAGAACATTTTAGGTTAGGAAATTCTAATTAAATTAAACTTTAAAATGCAAAATTAAGCTATAAAGATTACGAAGAAATTACAATAACATCAATTATCTTTTGCTAACTAATCCGAACAAAAACTATAAAGAAAACATGGACTTTAATTTAACTTAGTTTAGAGTTGAAATTAATTTGGCGTTACGCCTTCCATGTCATATTTCGGGGTCCGCCGCGCTCAAATTAATTAATTTTAATTAAAATTTATAGTGTACGTAAACATAATTAAAAACAAACATCCTATATATTCACACATTAACTAAAGTGGGTATATTCGTCACGAATATTAAGAAAAATACAAATTATGTAAGTTTTTCGAATTTCAAAGATAATAATCTACGTTTATGTTTGACCTTAACCTATCTATGGAAAGATGTGGCCGAAGGTGGTAAGCTCACAAAGCCTAGAAGGAACTGACTCTCAAATGCAGCTACACACCTATACTATTTTTAGGGTTCCGTACCTCAATAGGTAGAAAAGAAACCCTTATAAGATCACTCTCTTGTCTGTCTGTTTTGTATATAAATGAAGACTGATTATGCATAAAAAGCAAATAAAAGTAGATGAAGATAGAAGCGATAATATTTTCAATTTGACTTTATCACCGTATGGTTTTCTCTCGAAATATTTGAGCTATAAAGGTATAAAAGTCTACCCTTCTAGAGGTGCGGTCATTGTGAATCCTCGACGATTGTACGAAATTATAAATATGTTACCAGAAACAATAAAAAAAATCAAATAAACAAATTTAATTTCATTATTCCGACGTTTTTTAAACAAAAGTTCACACACAAATTGATTGGATTTTAGTTCTTTAAACATTAAAAAAAAAAGATCCAAACAAGTAGGTTTTCGAAGATATTGGTAATTGAGTCGGAGAAGTATGGACTTCGCTACACTTTAGTAGCCAATTTGTTTTAAAGTGGTTCGTTTGGGATGGTAATTGATATAAATTCGCATTTTTCTGACAAAAGAACTTAAAATAAGTCCCTTATTTAGGTCTCAGGTGCAGGTCCGTTTTTTCTGCTAACGAATACAGGACTTGCTTGGGGTAGGACTTGAGAAAATTGGTTGAAGAAGCTCTTTTATGGATAATAAATAGGCCTTTATCTATAATAGGTTCATACTTTAATTTTCTATTGGTATGAGACAATTTGGCCTAAACAAATAAGTGGTAAGTAAAATGGGGCTCTATATGAGAAAAATCTAAAAATGTACAATTTAGATAGCTTAGGCAATAAGCAGTCGGAAAATGTTAGTTTTAGTTCATAAAATAACTTAATTAATTTTAAAATTCATTTCAAAGATTTCAGTCTTTTTAATCTGTTTCTAAATAAGCGAAACAGTAGCTGACATTATAATGACGTCATACGGTGCTGTATGTAAACTAAAAGTGTCAACTGAAGTATTATTTACACTAGTATTCATGCATTCAGGAACAGATAATAGCTCATTTTTTATTCAATTCGTCCAATTGAGACCAATGTCAGCGCATTTATTTACTTACAAGAGACCAAATAACGTCATGACCGTAGAGTAACATGGCGTCCAGCGTTTTCATCAAACTACACGCGAAAATTGAAAATGTAAAATTTAAATGCATTTTTTATGGTACTTATCGATTGAATAAAAAATTTGTGATTTTTTGGTGGCTCCAAAAATGGATGTAATACCCTATTTTGACAGCTTAGCGCTAAAGTATCGGTAAAGGTATGCAAATGACGTAACGTAATGTTCGAAACCAGAATCATTCCGTTTATGCTACAAACTGATATAAATCGATAAAATATATAAGTGATAGCTCCCGTGATTTTAATTACTTACAAACATTCTGAAAACAGATTCAAATATTATTTGTACGGAACCTTGAAGAGTAAATTAGGCACGGTGATGATGCTTTATAAAAATAAAATACTACAATTCGATTTAGAATAATACAAGGTTTATTTCCTTGGTATAATACTATATCGTTACCAAGATTTTTATAGAGCTGGCAAGTTTTTTTTTTCTTTTTTGATGAGACTGTATATATTTAATTTTATAAGTATTTTATATTAGGATACCGGTATAGAATTTTATATACATATAATGGTTGGATATTTAGAGATGGCATATTTATAAAAAAAAAAAAAAAAAGAAAAAAAAAAAAAAATTACGGTATTATTAAGGTACATTTTTGAAAAATAGACTTCTTTAAAAACGTTGATTAAAAGCAAAAAAGTCTAGAATTATGTTCAGAATGAAAATTAGGGATTTGAGGTAAAAATCTAACAAGCTATAAGCACGCACACATGTACAAAAGTCAATCTTAGACATGTAGTTGTTAGATCCATGGATTTTGTCATCCTAGATCACAAAGGTATACAGAAATGCTAACTCACACTTTATTCTAAAAAAGTCATTCAATTCATGAAAAGGTTTACAAGTGAATGGAAATTTAAAAACCATTTGCGATCCATCAATCAATGTGTAAAGAACAGAATCGACTCTTATCACGTGTCTTTCAGGTTGACGTGTAAAAAGGGCACTTTGATTGTCTACCCTCAATGTGGGGAACAAAAGTATTGATGATCATGTTATACTATAAGATTTACTAACTGTCCCCCGCGGTTTCACCCGCGTTCCCGAGAAAAAGTCACCCATGTCCTTATATATTATAGGCTATATCTGCGTACCATATTTCAGCGATTTAGGCGTGAAAAAGTAACAAACAAACTTACATTTGCATTTATAATATTAGTTAGGATAGTTAGGATTAGTTCCTTGAGTATTCCGCTAGAGGCGCTGTACTAAAAATTGTGTTTACTTACCAATTTGACCCGCGGTAATCTTGAAAGGTTGAATAATTAACATTTTCTTCATCTTACGGCTTACAGTTTCCACTGTTTCAAAATACTCATTATATTGACGGAAGAGCAGAATATACGAAACCTAAAGGTTCAGTTATTTCCTAATTCGATTAAGAACCATAAAATAATAATAATAATCGCGTCTTTTTTGTAATATGACGTAAGAAAGTGAAGGAATTTAAAACATGAAACCGAATTTAATTTAAAATAAACAACTACTTCAATTACCGCTAGATGGCGCTGCTCTGAAAATAAACGAGCTATGGTTACGTTCTTGGAGAAATATCAGTATCGAAAAGGAGATTTCGATATTACGTTTGTTTGTTTAGCGGTTCTATCAGAGAGTTGATAAAACCGCACCTTTTAAGCATTTTTTGTAGAGACATTGCATACATATAGTATGCATATGTCCTTATAGTACACTAAAAATCTTGTCCCAATTAACTAACAACTAGGCATGAGATATACCCGCATATTTATATTCATTAAACGACATTCAAAACAATTCAAATTGTAACTAGCAAATATGGAACAAACTTATAGGATTAGGAAATGGAAAGGTGAAAGTCGTCAGAAAACGCTGGTAGGATGCAGCAGGCTTCCCAAGAGCGCGGGCCTATTGGAGTGGAGATCCTTAGGGGAGGCCTATGTCCTGCAGTGGGTGGACGTCTAGCTATCGCGTGTGAGAGGTCTTCGAAATGTCAAATTTCACTGTTTCTGGGTGGGCTGCGCGGACTTGTCTCATTTTAATAATGTTGCGAATATTTTGCAACACCTGAAATTAATTTATGGGCAATATGAATTACGGATCAATGAATTTCAGTGCTTTGAGACAGTTTTATCTTTAGAAACTTTTAACTCTTCTAAAAAAAGAATAGCGCAAAACGATATTTTTACGGTACGGTTTAAGAAACTAAACATGATTTAAATGTAAACATCGTTTTCACGCTCGTAATAACATTAATTGACTGAATGTAGTTAGCAAAATGAAAATGAAAATATTATTTTATCAAATAGGCCTTCACAAGCACTTATGAATAGTCTGACTCTAACGCACGGTTCGGAAGGTTGCTTCCTAAACTACTGGTCATACAACCATGAAATGATGAAAGAAAGAAAGAAAAAACATTTAGTCATGACAACACACAACATTACATTGCATTACTTACATTAAATACTTAATTAACTATACACAAAGACAAAGCATTTTTTATTTTATCAAAAAAACAAACAATAAACAGGACAATAATGCAATGTTGCGCGATGCCAGAATACCCCCACTAGCTATTGACTAACCTTCGCGCTGGTTTTCAGTCAGGGCACACGTCCTTGATATCACGAACATACGTGACGAACAAAAAAGAAAAATAGATAAAAAAAATTGCACTCCGGGAGTTCCGACAGAAGTGAAAACTTTTTTTTATCACAATCTTAATCTCAATCTATATTATATGTTGCTGTACCGCGCTAAAAGAAGTTTTCACTTCAATAAATAAACTAAACTAAACGTCAAACTGCGTCTCATCATAACGGTTTCGCGTCTCAACGGTGTCGCGAGTCCAGAGGTTTTACCTCATCTAAAAATATACGTACCGCGCTAAAAGAAGTTTTACACTTCAATAAAACAGTAATCTGTGTCTGTACCAACCACATCATACAATAGGTACTTTATCTAAGATACATTCATATTTTATAGTGATCTGTGCCAAAGGGTCACTAAAATAGTAAATCTGCAATCTGCAACCATTTAGCTCTGCAGTTCTTTTTTTACCTTTATTAGACCACAATCTCACTATGGTAAGTAATGATGTGGCCGAAGGTGGTAAGCACACAAAGCCTAGAGTCTCAAGTGCAGCTGCCGGAACACACCGATAGGTGTTTGGGCGACAGATTTTCAACTTGAGGTTGGTAGCCAGTCAGACGGGTACTACAAAGTACCCAGTGGCGGTACCTTCATACATGCTTGCCTAACTTATACCCACACGTAACAAACATCGAATAATTTGAATTTCGCGCTAAAAAATTCGCGCGGTCATACGATGTAGGTAAACTACCCCGAACACAGCGGCCGGCGGCCGGCCGGCTACGCTCACTCCTACACGCGCGCCGCTTCATGCGTACAGCACACACGTTCACAATATTCCACATCTTCCATCCCGCTCGTACGCACGTCTGCAAAGCTAACGCAAGCCCAAAAACGGCGGCTTGCACATCTCTCTTTCTAACCTATGAAAACTACGCATAGTGAAAATAGCGCTACTTTGTTACGAAACTGCACATTAGTATGGACGGGCGAAGCATTGATTTACCATGAAGTTGTCTGCGGATTTTTGTGCGCGAGTATTGCGCATGCTCGTGTACATCGTAAAATAGCTTCGTTTCGCTGCAACTTCAGTGCATAGACATTGTTTGTTTTGGAACTTTTGGATTGTTTGAGTTGAAAGAAAAGTTTTGTTTGTTGTCGATTCATTGCAATACTTACTAGATAGTAGATTTGTGTTTAAAAATGGAAGAAATAGTGCGTTGTGAGGATATGAGGTGTATTAAAGCGTTACTCGACCAGGGCAAGGTAAAATCTTTGACTTTATCTCAAAAAAAAGTTTTGATAACTTCACCAAAACCAACGCCTGACCTGTGTATTTCTCAGAGCAAGGGACACAAACGTAAATTCAGTAGATCTATTTATAAAACAAATTGGATTGCGGGCTGTTCTCATTTGAACAAGTTGTTTTGCTGGAGCTGTTTGTTTTTCTCGAACGATACAAATGTTTGGAATACGTCCGGTTATGACGATTAAATAATCTATCTAGAAGTAGTATGCCTTCAGTGTGCTTTGGTTAACTCGCCTCAAGGACCCTCAAGGAGCAAGTGATAGTTGAAGACTAAGATTACTGATTGAAGAAATAACAAGATGGATTTTACGTCAAACGGTTAGAACCCCCAAAAATATAGGTTGGGCTTGCCCTAATCTAAAGCCCTAGGCACGCCACTGAAAGTACCCTACCACCGTGCTATGGTTTCCTCACGATGTTTTCCTTCACCAAAAGCTCAAGCTTATTGTAGGATTCGAACCCACGACCATCGCCGCGGCGTCCGAAGTCACTACCACTGAGCTATCATATGAGGTTATAAAATGATATTATTATTACTTTTGTAATGTAGGAGTGTGCTAAGAAAGGATTTTTCGAAATTAACCCCTTAAGGCTCCAGTCTCCCTAAAATCAGTGTTCTTGCGGAATTTATCAGAAAAGAAATATTTTTTTAGTCATCAGAAAAGCAATAAATGAAATATATTTTACGTTATTTTAAAGTGTGAGATTTGAATACATATTTTATTTTTTAATTCGACGCCACTTTTATTAGCTTTGTGAGGCTTTAAACATACCTCTATTTACGTCCGACGCGTAGAAGGTCTTATTCATGCACACGCCACGAAAAAAATATAACAAAAACAAGAAATGTTTTCAGATTACATTTGTCGGCGAATCCTCTCCAATAAACTTATCTAGTTACTTTTTTTTCAAAATCGTCTCAATTTCTTATTTAAACTGCTTTAAAAAGTTATAAATTTCTGACTTCGACCCTTGCAACATATATTTTTTTCTATTACAGAGTAATGGTTTAGAGAAATCACACTTTAACCACTTCGAAAACAACTACTTATCTGTCGAATAAAAAATATATGCATTCAAAAAATCATTTTAAATAAATTTACCGAAACTAAACAAATAACACAACGAACGCTGTCAATTCCCAGCGGAACTGAATGGAATTTTGACGCGTTTTATGTTTTATTTGTTTAGTTTCGGTAAATTTATTTGAAATTATTTTTTGAATGCATATATTCTTTTCTGATAAATTCCGCAAGAACACTGATTTTAGGGAGACTAGAGCTTTAAGGGAGTAAAATAACGCGTAACCGTAAGTTAGTCGCTTATTAACTTGAACTAAGTCTAACAATATGCCTGTCAAACCAGTATGCATACAGCTGTGGTAACTGAATAATTTAGTGACGTGAAAATTTGTTCCATTATGTTTTATTTACTTACATTTATGTACATTGTTCTATACTTTAGAACTTTCTACACTTTAGAATCTAAAGTGTGATGCTTTAACATTATAACATGGTGATGTTTTACAGTGTTTGCTTCGTAACTTAGATGGTATGCATTTAGAAATACAAGGGGTTCATGTTATGCTGAGTTTTTGAACGGGATAAAATCTTATGATATAATTTGAGTGAATCTATATAATTTGTTACATGAAACGAAAATGTAACGCGTGCACTTGCTTTTTTTTAGGGTTCCGTACCGTAAAAGGAAAATATCGTTGTCTGTTTACCTGTCTGTATAACGTCAAGACCCTTTTTCTCAGAAACGCGTAGAGGTATCAAGTTGAAATTAATATCAAATACTGTAAGTCTGTAATTCCTTGGAGCTGTGAAAAAATCAAACTTCTAAGTTAACGCAATCAACAAAAAATACGGCCGTTTATGCTGCATATTTTGACACTTGCAAGGGAATCAAAACCTATAGGGTACCCTATAGGTTACTTCCTGTTGACCTAGAATCATGAAATTTGGCAAGAAACAATGTCTTATAGCACAAATAAAGAGAAAAAATCCAAAACCGTAAAGTACCTACATCACAAAAAAATACGACTATAATTTTATTTACTGTTGGTAAACTGACCACGACCTATGTCGATGTATGGAGACAACAGTTTTCCAACGACAAAGTTAAGTTTGTCCCTCAATCCATATCTTATCGTTAAGATTCCCGTGATGGACGAACTATTATATAACATAAAGCAGCGAGGGCTTTGAGGATGTTTTCTATATATCATAGTTTGTATTTTATACATTGATTGTACATAAATAAATAAATATTCTGGGACATTATTCCTCACACATAGCAGTTTATTTACATACCAATAAATTTGTACGGAACCCTCGATGGGCGAGTGCGACTCGCACTTGGCCGATTTTTGTTTTCTTTTCATATTGTCATTCATTTATCAATAATCAGTATGAGTATGTATATCATATCCACGAAATAAAGAAATACTTATCAGTTCACTAAATGGGGATGTTGTTTGTATTCAAGATAAACCCCTAATCAATGTATAAAACATTTAAAAATACGAGTAAACAACGTAGTTATATAACGTATTATTGATTTAAATCTAGCATCTACCTGTAATGTTTTCCTAAGACAAAAAAATTGAAATAAAAAGGTATTTATGATCTATGTGCCAAATCTCATCTAAATCTGTTCAGTTATTACGACGTGATTGAGTAATATAGCAGTAGAATTCCACAGATTCACGAATAGATATAATGTACCTAATATACCTGAATCAGATAGCGTAATAAATATATATATATATTATATATATTATATATTATATAATATTACGCTAAAAAATTTGGAAAAAGTTCCTGTGATGGATTTTTCTCGCATTGCTATAAGGTACCTACGGATGCAAATAACAAAATTGCGTCGCATAGGCGCTTGAAATTGGCTTTATCAATGAAAATATTTGTTAAAAATTCAAAATCTACCTTAATAACCCTACTTTAGATTCAATTTTGAACAGTTTTCTTGACATTATTCTTCATCAAAACTGATCAAGGCTTCGGGACATGATGGGGAACTTTTTCCACCAACTTAGCTTGGCCATCCATAGAGGAAACGCTGCCAGCCCGCTAGGTGCCTTGCCCATCGACAGCGGCAGTAGCTTCGAAGAAATACCACTACTAATATTATAAATGGGAAGTTTTTTCACCACTCACCTCCATCGGATTTGTATGAAATTTAGCACACAGATAGATTATTTTCTGGATTAACACTCAGCATACTTTTTATCATGAGGTCATGTGAAAACGCGGGCGAAAGTTAGATTTCTATATACATAGGTCGTATATTTTTTTACTTATACAGCTAGTAAAGAATGTCCTTCGCCGTATTTATTAGGACTCCCATAATTAGTATTCGTAATTAAGGTCCCTTGGGTATTATATCACCCAGAAATATTTCCTTTTGTTACGAAAGGAACTGAAGTGAATTTTAATTAGTTGCAATATATTATAACTGGAAGCTATTCGTATACATGAGAGTCATACATTTATTTTATTCTTAAATTGCCTTCATTACATACCGACGTTTATTCTCCGGATTTTAGAGCATTTTTTTTTATGTTGTAAAAGTTGTGTTATAGAACCTATAACCCTACTAATATCCGTAAGGATGGATGGACTTTGATATTCTTTCACGCAAAAACTACTGTACGGATTTCGATGAAATATGGCACACAGATAGAATATACTCTGTTGTTTATATGTTTTATCGGGAACGCAGATGAAACCGCGGGTTGCAAGCTAGTGAAGTAGGAGTTATCTGGTTTCCATAGTACAAGTACTCCTTAGTTTGGGATGTGATGGTGTGTGATTGCAAAATTTAAAATAAAACAGGCTATTTATTTATTACCTGTTATTTAATTAAAAATAAATAGAAATTTAATTTAAATTAATATTTAAAGAGCCATTTAACGTTGGAACATTTAAAAGGATACCATTTTCCATGTTGGAAACTAAAACAGTATGGAAACCGTCTTGTAACTGTTTGAAAAGTCCGTCACAGAGTAAGGACTTATATGTGACTCCGTTGTAACTAACAGTGTTGTAACTAATATCGCTGTTTGTCTGTCGTTGCGAATAAACCGATGCAGTTTCTGACGTCACTGTGCTTGTTCTATTTTGCTTTCTACCTTTTTTTACTTTGTATAGGCTTGTGTTTGACCACAATATCACTATGGTAAGTGATGATGTGGCCGAAGGTGGATATGCACACAAAGCCTAGAAGGAACTGGCTCTCAAGGTGAGCTGCTGGAACATATCATTAGGTACTTTGCGATAAATTTGCAACATGAGGGTGGTAGCCAGCCAGGCGGGTACTACAAAGTATGTTTTCCTTTACGGAAAGCTCAAGTTCATTGTAGGATTCGAACCCACTAATGAGATCTTTGGTGGGGAGCCTAGATATTGTGTCTTATATTGCGTTAGAGTACCTATACAAATTTGAAAATTGTAAAAAAAAAAATTATAGTAGGATAGCTTTCCAGGTTCTTTGAAATTTTTATTACATATCTGCTGCCTTATAATACCTGATTAATCAGTTTAATGAACAAGTTAAAAAACCTCCATAACTCTATAGATCGATGAGTATCACTCAACAAAGGAAAGAATTCTCTATTGTTAAGATTTTCCAATGAAATCAACTGTACATGGATAATTCTTCACGCTTAATTGTTTGTCTACCCTCTCATTATTGCTCAACATACCTTATGCCACCGACGTTCAGAATTATACGGTTCTCGCCATCCATTCCTGCTTGCTAAATTTCCACCACAATAAAAACAGACATTTGATCAAAAACTAAAATAAACACAGCACTAGTCCAATCACAGCCTCACAACGGTCAAATTTCAAAAATAGAACTGGAATCGATTATTTAAAATTGGCACGGACACTGACACTCGATGCGTTTGGCATGATAGATTTTCAGATTTTTGTTAATAACACAGATTTTGAAATTCGAATGCGATCGAATGTTTTTGTTGACGTTTTTCTGTTACGCGTGTTTTTTCGCGCGCGGTGGTACACGCGTCCGAACGCTGCGGGCGTCGGATCGGCACTGGGATGAAGTGGGATGAAATGAAATGAGATGAGAATGGGGATGGCAACCCCCCACCTGTGGCCTGCACGCACTGCAGTCGACCCCTTTGCGCCTTCCAAGTTTATGATAGAGCGGTCATGCTTTGTATGACCTTTTTCATTCTCCATGCATTAACGACAAATTAGATTTTAAATATCGAATGATCTGTAATTGTAATTTATTTATTGAAGAATGTAATTTCACATGTATTTTTACATACTAGTTATTTTCGAACTGCAAATGACGGCGCATTACTTTTGTAAATACCATAAAGGGATTTGAAGTGTTGGGGCTCAGTGGTGGTGAATCTCAGTGAGTTTTAATTTTCGATGAAAATTAATGAGGAAACTACATTTTTCTATGGATATGCCTTTGTCAGTATTATCCCCCCGAAATAATAATTATAATCATTGTTATAAGTTTGTTTTATAATTTTCTATGAGTAAAGTATTATAAAAATATGTACAAAGGCGAGCTTTTAATTCTAAAATCAGTTTTCTTTCAGCAGACCCTTGAGAAAAACTACAACTTACCGAACTAAAAACAATTGAAAAAGAAAAAACAAATTTCAGAATTAATTTGTTAGCTGATTGAAAACCTCTTTTGTTTCCAGGTAACTGAAAACCAAGTGAAAATCATAATAAATCACGGAGAGACAGACAGATTACTGTTAATTCTTTAGTAGACTATCTTATCTTTCTCCTTACTAATATTAGAAATGCAAATGTTTGTGTGTATAACGCCTGAACGTATTTGGATGAAACTTGGCATATAGATAGATCATACTCTGGAATAAAATATAGGATCCCTCGGGTGCGTGGATGAAACCGCGGGGCGGAAGCTAGTTACTATATAAAATTAAGTATATCTACATAAAGTAACAAACAGACAGAGTAACAAATATTCGTTGACACCAAAAATGGCATAAAAAGGTATATAATTATATCGCATTTTTTTTTATTGCAAAGGCTTTTGTATTTAACCTCTTTGTTTACAAAACTGTTCCATTTATTTTAATTTATTATGTTTGTATAAATTAAAAAGAAATTAGAAATGGATGGCTTGAATGTGTGCGTGGTATTAGTATGGCAGTGCTGTAAATTTTCAATGTGTGCATTATTTTGAATTAAGAACTATCTTCCTCCGTGACTTTTTTTATAGCATCATACGGCTTGTGTATTTTGCCAGTGTCAAGATATTATATCAAATTCTAGTCACATTAAATCCCAAGTAAAATGGAGGTTTGTGGTACATTTCACTTCACTAGTACACTTGGATTGAGTCTCATCGGACAAAACATATACACCATATTTTTACTATACACGATTTCTAGAAACATCACTTTGCACATTCCAAACCTTATATTAGCGACTAGCTGTTCCCCGCGGTTACACCCGCGCCGCGTTCCCGAGAAAAAAAGTACCTAACCCATGTCCTTCTCCATACCATAGGCTGCGTACCAAATTTCATCGCGATCGGTTCAACTAACCAACAAACAAACCCACAATCGCATTTATAATATTAGTTAGGATAGAAAAGTTCCTTACGCATACATTCTTCTTTCAAAAACGTATACCTTCCCAATAACGCAAATTCCCAAAAATGCGAAAAGTTAGCTAAATATTTCGTCCCAGAACATCACTAGCAAAAGGCTCGTTTCAAAGTTAGTAGAGTGGAAATATTTTGACATACCCACATGTTCTACACGAATTCAACCCTCTCGCCTTCGATAAGGATCACAGCCCTTGATATTGAACAATCGAAATAGTTTCCCTCACTAATTTTATTTTAGTATGTAGTTGTTCATTTTGGGACTAGATTTTAGAATTAATTTATAACTAGCTTTTCGCCCGCGGCTTCGCTCGCGCTGAATTTATAAAAATATCTATATCTTTTATTCCTTTTTACCCGATTTCAATCAAATAAAGCCTATTTGAAGTGACAAGTTATTATTGCTATGTAACTTTCTAACAGTAAGAAAGATACATTTATTAGACACAACAAAATAGCACAACACATAACAATACAAAACATACAATATAATATACAATAGGTATTGATACATTGTTCTACCAAGTAGGGCCCAAACGGCTCCAGCTCAGCATGTGCTGCAGAAACTACAGCGCTGGTTTTCGGCTGAAACCACCGGTGATGCACGGACGAATGAAACGGTAGATGAAAAAGAAATACAGATAAAAGATAAAATTAACTACTTATTAAGTATATATAAATATAAATAAGTCATAATAAAAAATAAAAATAATAATAAAAAATTGAAACAATAACATACTATAATAAACACTATAATAAACATACTATAATAAACACCTATTGGTGTGTTCCGGCAGCTGCACTTGAGAGCCAGATCCTTCTAGGCTTTGTGTGCTTACCACCTTCGGCTACATCATCACCTACCATAGTGAGATTGTGGTCAAACACAAGCCTATACAAAGTAAAAAGAAAAAAATATATATATATTAAAGGAAATTCCACAAATTTCTAAATGACGAAAACTTTCTTTTACAACATCTGAAAAAAATACCGATTGCCTATATTCTGCTCCAAAAATAACCTCTGTCAACCTGTGAAAACTGCATGAAAATTCGTTCAGTAGTTCCGGCAATACAGACAGACAGACAGAAAATAATTCAAAAAATCGCTGGTTTTATGTTCAAGTACTCTTCTTTAGTTACCCCCTTTCTATTTTTTTATTTTTTTCAATGTACAGACACACCGGATTCTACTGTTTTATTATATGTATAGACAAGTGGCTCAGTACCTAGTAGTAGGTATAGACGGACAACTAAACTATCAATAATTTATAATGATGTGCATATCCTCAGTGACAAATCTTGAGAGGTATTGAATCCTAAACATTTAATACTAGCTTTTCCGCGCGGTTTCACCCGCATTCCCAAGGGATCTTTTTTGAAAATTCCATCCCTAAGGGGGTAAAATAGGGGTTTACGGGTGAAACCGCGGGGCGGTAAGCTAGTAATATATTTGTTCCCAATTTAAATATATACCTTCGAATAAAACGATATAACAAAAAAACAAACTTGCTCTGCCCAGATTAAGGACTAGGGCCGGTGCTGGTGGTCGGTCTTCTAATGGGTGACCACACGCTCTTGTCCCCTCATCATTACCCTAAATATGCGAGTCAAGATGAAGATATTAGTAAAAATTGATAGCGAAAGATCTAGGTCACAAATAATAATATCAAAATTTCAGTTGCAAAAGATAAAATTTATCAAAAAATTACGAAATAGGTACAGTATGTTGATTACGTGAATTTGTTGCGATCAGTTTCAAAATTGAAATCACCATTAAAACGATATATAGGATGACAGTTTGAACTAGGGACATACATAGGTACTGGCAGCTGTGAAATTACCATATGTTCTTTTTTTTAAATAATAGCTTATATGTTTTTTTTTTCGGATCACAAAGTTGGTCACATAGTAAAAGCTGGTTATATTGAAGAGTATTTTTACAACTTCAAGTATGTCCCTCGTTCAATCTATCCTGTATAATATTACGATGTCGAAATTGATTGAATTGTAATTAAGCACTGGATGCATATATATGCAGTTTCAACGTAAAAAGTAATCAAGAAAAACACGAACAGGTTTCTAATATAAACTGATTGTAAACTGATTGCAATCAAGTTACGTAATACTGATCACACTTTCAATGTTGCATTTATCATTCTTGGTAAGAAAAATCCTTATCTAAAATAAGAAGAGTATCATTTATCAATTTATATGAGATAAAGATTATGTGAGACATACTTCAATATATATTTTCAGTAGTAGATTGGTTCTTATGTCTTTTGTTTGTTATAGTTTGTGTAAAATGCTGTGGTTTTTAGTGATATTTTGTTTATCGGGAGTTTTGGGTTACCCCCAGGAATATGAAACTAAGCACTTCAAAGTTGGGATCGAATATGACCGTAAGTTAGTTTTAGTTAATGCTACTTTCTTAGTTATTGGCATATCTGTTATACTAATTGGCCTGTCTATTTGTCTTATTTTGATTTATAGATTCAAACAATGAATTAGAATTTTATTTAGCATACATTTACGTTTGGTGGAAAAATAAAGCAGTACCACGATACTATTGCTACTTTTAGGGTTGTAATAAAAGTTGTTCATATTGATGAGTACCTACTTACTCCTGCAAGTATTGCCAGTGACAAAAAAATCACCCAGTATGATTTGTAAATATATTATACAAAATGGTTGATCTATCGTGCCAAGCCGGGGCGAGTCGCTAGTAAAAATAGGTAATAAAATAAAAAATAACAGTTGAATGGTGTTGCCATAGCATATAACAAATATATCAAGTATTTAACATAATATTTAACATGTTTGTGTTACCTCAACTTTTACAGGGACAAGAATTTGAAAATCTTCTCCAATTTCAGATTCCCTGCCTATGAAAGGTGGTTCAGATAAATACAGACACAGGAATAACTACGACCCTTTCTTCGTTACCGTCAATGCGTCTGCCAGGGTACGTACGCAATATTGGACCTTATTCACCTATTCCGTGAGCACTATATCCGTGATTGACTGAGTTATGTCTGATTTAATTTGAATTTAATTTGAAAGACTGAGTGACTGATCTGATCTTGGATGGAAAAAGTTTGGAGCGATCAATGGGTAACAGAACTCTTTATAATGTTGGTTTCTAATGATCACCAGAAACAAGATTCACTAGGATAAATATTAAAAAAACCTAATTAAAATAAACTCAAATGATTACAGAAACACTACGTGATATCGTATATGGAAGTTACAGCTACTGTGGCGAGTTCTGGTGAAGTGGACTTCACCCTGGTACGAGGTCAGACTGGCTCCAAGAATATGGTGTTCCAGTTGGTGTCCAACCACAGCGATTTCCTCTCTTACTCTTACTTGGCTTATGGCATCAGGGAAGAGGAATACAGAAAGGTGATGGACGCGTCGTTGATAAATTTTCAAGAGTGAACGTCCTTGGGGGTAGGTTAGTTGTTGGTTTTAGTTTGATCAAATTGTCATCATCATTCATTTTGGGGGTAATAAATCAACACTTTTCAATTTGAAGATTCGTAACGTGTAGGTAGGTATATCTAATAATAAAATCATACATACATTTTGCTGAAGAGGTACTACTATCTTTCGTTTATCGTTCGTGTTACATGAATTTACTGAAACCACTTCAGAAATTTAATTCAGAATGGTTTTGATGATTCTTGTGCAAAATATAACAAGAAATATTTTTCGAGAATGGCGCCTACTTCACATCATTGTATTATACCGCCATCTAGCGAATGTAATGGAAACTAAAATCGAAGCTTGTTCTTTAAAAACCTCAATCCATTACAATGCCATCTATTATTACTTAATAGAATTAAAATGCAGTGATACAACACGGTTTTTCTTTGCACACCTAACTAACTCTCCGGTATATTTCTAGATGGCAACACGGTTCTAATTTATTACTTTTTTTCTTTCAGATAGCAAATATTATAGCAATACCTGTAACAGGGAATGGATACCGGATACAGTTTAATGGCTATACGATTATAATGTTATTAATATCATGTATAATAATCAATTTATAATTATTAATTCGTTAAGTCGTGGGATATTTTAACCCCAATTAGGATAAAAAAAAAAATATTGATACAAATAATTGTAAGCTTTCAGATTAAATTCACAAATACTTAATAATAAAATAAAATGCATTAAATTTCATGTTTTATTCAATTAAACTTTCACATTACAATTTTATTCTAAAATTCATCTCGATAACTTCACCAAAAATAACCTACTGCTATTCCTTTACGATTGTAAAATTTTACTTATAACATTCAAATACTTCCCCAACAACCCTGCATCAGTGCTATTTCCCGGGGGACACTTATCCACACTAACGCAGTCTCCATAACTACTGCGCAAGAGTCCCGTTGCGCACACGCATCCCGCTGAACAGATCTTCGTACAAATAGGTTCTGGATCATCACACGACGGTTCACACGCCGCATTGCAGATGTCGTATACTTCATTTTCGTTGAAGCATTGTTCTGGAAATCATTTAATAGAGATATAGGATAGATCTTCCCCTAAGTGTTTTGCAACGAACGGATGCCAGCCTGCCTCGCTTGCTAATCACAGTTGCTTGCTATAACTGATGAATTGATTTGTATGAAACTTGATACAGACATTAATTATTTCCTTAAAACATAGAAAACATAAGTTCGCACGGTAATAACCGCGGAGCGGAAGCTAATGTTATAAAACTGAAGACTTTGTATGTTTAAATGTGCTAATCTTAGGAACTAACCAGTCTGATTAAAAAAAAATACATTTGCGTTAGATTGGCCCGCTACAGGCATAGCTAGTTTATTATAAAAAAAAAGTCAATTTTTAAAAATTATAATTGCATAATTAATTCAGATTCTATAATGAACTAGATTAGAAACTTGAAATTGTTAAAAAATAAGACAAGAATTAAACTGAAAATGGCAACGTACCAACAGGACAGTTATCCAGGGTTACACACTTATTGTTTGTCTGGTCTCGAACGTAGCCAGACTTGCAAAAGCAGCCCATGCTGCAGGCCAGCCCGCAGACGAGCGTCTCCGGCTGCTTGCAGGTGAGCGGGCAGGCTGTTCCGCATGAGAGGAACTCCTCGTTATCACCGCAGACAAGGTTGTTATCTAAGTCCAGGAGAAGATTTGTGAGATAAAATGAAAATATTAAATTTCCATTAAAAAAACAATACAATACAATTACATTACACTACATTACAAACATTAAATATTTTTTTTGGCGATGAAATTAAAAAGCTTATCGGATGCTACTTTTTTAAATGTTCAAACTTTGCAATTGTTTATAAGCGACAATTAATGATTATGAGACTGATAAAATTGATAATAATTCGATTCAAAATAACTTAGGTATATTAATTAAGTCACAGGCCAGCGCAGCGGTGACCTGCACTTACCATCAGGTGGACCTTCTGCCTGTTTGTCAGTCTATTGACATAAAAAAAACCCACACAATGCTGTGACGTCGTACGCTGACGAAAGTCGTGGTTTCGAGTCCTTTTTTTTTTACTACATAGATGGCAAACAAGCTACGGCCCACCTGATAGTAAGCGGTTACCGTAGCCTATAGACGCTAGTAACACAACGGGTAAAGAAAATACAATATTATATTTTCCCTGCCAGGGGTATCACTCACGCGTTGCCAACCTTGAGACATGAAGTTGTTAAGTCTCCTGTGCCTGTAATTTCACCGGCTCCCATACCCTCCTAACCGAAACACAGTAATACACGTGCACTACTATTTCATGGCAATTACAATTACAATATTATTGTGCTTTGTGCTTTTAAAAGGAAATCATCGTGAGGAATCCATAATACAGTGGAAAGTTACTCTGTAGTACCCACCTGGTTGGCTACCACCCACAAGTTGAAAATCTGTCGCCAAACACCCACGGGTGTGTTCCGACAGCTAAACTAGAGAGCCCTTCCTAGAGCCGTTCCATTGCAAACATTGGACTACTTGGTATGTTAACACTTACTCTGCCCACCAATACACTGATCAGCACTGACACACGTTCCATTCTCGTCCCTCAAGAAGCCAGACTTGCAGAAGCAGCCTTCGACACAGTCATCAGTGCAGATGACTGGACCCTCAGGGTCCGTGCAGTTGAAGGGGCAGGCTGATCCGCAGAGGAGATACTCTTCGTTTGGAGGGCATTCATCTAAAATAATACAAGTTTTACAAACTCATTGCCCAGTGAATCCTACTATCCTACTAATATTATCCTTCCTACTTATATATTATAAATGTGAAAGTTTGGATGGATGGATGGATGTTTGTTACTCTTTCGAGCCAGAACGGGTGAACGGATCTAGATGAAATTTGGCACAGACATAGATTATAGTCTGGAATAGCACATAGGCTACTTTTTTTTGTTTGTTACCTTTTCACGCTTAAACCACACAACCGATCGCGATGAAATTTGGTATGCAGATAGTCTATGGTACGGAGAAGAACATAGGCTATTTTTTATCCCGGGAAAACATAAGATCCTTGGGGAACGCGGGTGAAACCGCGGGCCGAAATCTAGTAATATTATAAATGTGAAAGTTTCTGGATGTATGTTTGTCACTCTTTCACGCAAAAACTACAGAACGGATCTAGATGAAATTTGGCACAGAGATAGATTATAGTCCAAAATAACACATAGGCTACTTTTTATCTCGGGAAAACATAAGGTCCTTTGAAAATGCGGGTGAAAACGCGGGGTGGAAGCTAATTAACTAAATATTTTTAGTATATCTGTACATAATATTACTTATACACTAGGAACTGCCTGGCTAGTTATAATTTCTAAATACCTGCAGTTGTGCTTCAGAGCCTGAATTAGTTGTTGCGATGAATGGTTCCTATGTACCTAATGCTAAGATTAAAAAAAAGAAGGAAGTATAGAAAACTAGTAACGGAAATTCAATTGATTTTTTCTGTTGCAGTTTGGTGATAAAAAAAAAAACCATTCCATTTATTACTCGATTAATTTCACACTTGACTAATTCTACTTTTAATTAGTTTAATTTATATTCGTTTAACTACTGGCGTTGAATCACTTTTTACGTGGTTTTTTTTTTCAGTAGAGAATGTTAATTAGAAATGATTGCATTGTTATTCATAAAGATAGTTTTGGTTTTATATTATTCACAAGTCTTTATTATCGGTGTAATGATAAGTATGTGAATTTAATACTTTTTCTTTTTGTTCCCATCGGGCACATTACGTTTCAATTGAGTCTGGGTACAGATTACCTGTACTAATTGTATAAAGCTGAAAAGTTTGTTTGTTTGAACGCGCTAATCTCAGGAACTACTGAATTTATTTGAAAAATTATTTCAGTGTTGGAAAGCCCATCCCCATCGAGGAAGGTTATAGGCTACTACTATATATTTTTATCCTGGAAAAACACAAGATTCCTCGGGAACGCGGGTGAAACCGCGGGGCGGAAACTAGTTATCTATATAAGTATACTTCTGCTTTATAATATTAGTATAGATATTTAAAGAAAAAGTAATATAATGTAGTATATCAGTTTTCTGGTTTCCATAGTACAAGCTCTGCTTAGTTTGGGGTCAAATGACTGTTTGTGAGGATATATTTATAACTAGCTGTCGTCCGCGGTTTCACCCGACTAAAAAAAAGTAGCCCATGTCCCTCTCCATACCATGGGCTATCTGCGTACCAAATTTCATTGCGATTGGTTCAGCGGTTTAGTTCGCATTTATAATATTAGTTAGGGTGTATTATTTTATTTAATATTTTACTTATTTTTAACATTGTTATTTTTTTTCAATCAGAGAATCGCAGATAGTTTTTAGACATCAAGGATTTGACACCATCTGAATTAACTTGAATAGCAGCTTAGCATATACAGGATGATTTTTTAGTCGCTGGCAATACTTACAAGGATGGAAGTACTCGTCAATATGAACAACTTTTACTACCCTCACTATTCCACTCCTGCAAGTATTGCCAGTAATTAAAAAATCATCCTGTATAGGTTAAAAACATTTCAGAGAAAGATTGTCCTGTAGACGAGGTGCACAAATCATGTGCTTTCCAAGAGGAGTACACCTGCTGGATAAACAACGAGAGGATGGAGAGAGCAAAGCACTATTATAAGAGACTGCCGCATTGTAGATCCGGTTGCTTTTGCAAGTAAGTGTAAAAATATATATATGATATCGTTTAAAAAATAATGACAAGAATGCCTTAGCATTCTTGCATTCCAAATATAATTTAAAGAATCCTAAAAGTGCTATTTATAACCTTCCTAACTAATAATATAAATGCGAATGTGAGTTTGTTTGTTTGTTACCTTTTCACGCCTAAACCGATGAACCCATCGCAATGAAATTTAGTAAGTACACAAATAGCCTATGGCATGGAGATGGACATGGGCTACTTTTTTACTCCGGGAACCGGGTGAAACCGCGGGCATCAGCTATAAATGTATAAAATACAAACTATTTAGTCACTGGCAATACTTGCAGGGGTGGAAGTACTCATCAATATGAACAACTTTTATTATGGGACCAACTCTGAGATCGCGTAAAATAAAATGGTTGCTTCATACATTTTGGTAGAGTAGGTATTGAACTTTTGTATGGAACAGCTGATATTTTTTTCATGACTTCACACTTAGTCTAATATTACATGTTGTTCATATTGATGAGTACTTCCACCCCTACAAGTATTGCCAGTGACTAAAAGGTCATCCAGTATAAATAAAATTATAAATATACTGGGTTAATAAAATTTTAGGATAGGAAGACATTAAATACCCTATTTTTATGTAGGTATCAATTTCTCATCGTGATTATTTTCTGAATCTTATACCCATCTCTATCTAGTCGTATAAAGTAAACAAAGATGGAGCTACTTTTATTCAATCACTAAATCTAATTGACGTTTGAATAATTTCAGTGATGTAAAAATAATTTGAATATTCTAAACTCGATACTGGCATAATATTATTACCTACAATTGCCTTAATAATAATAAAAAAAAATTGTGTCAATTCGGTGGTCATAAATGTTCGACTAAGGTAATTTTTCAATGGCCAAATAAACTGTATCGTTCTGTTAATTTGAATTTAGAACAGTTTTTGTATCAACTTAAATAAAGAAATAGCGAATCCAAGGTTTATCTAGCAACTAGCTTCCGCCCATCGGTTTCACCCGCGTTCCCAAAGGATCTTGTGTTTTCCCGGGATAAAAAGTAGCCTATAGCCTTCCTCGATAATTGGGCTATCCAACACTGAAATATTTTTTCAAATCGAACCAGTAGTTCCTGAGATTAGCGCGCTCAAACAAACAAACTCTTCAGCTTTATAATATTGACCTAAACCAAAAAATGTTGTAATGCTTGATAATGTATACTGTTGATGTGTCTTTTCATAAATAAATAAATAAATAAATAAATCGAATGAAACCAATGGAACATAATAAATAAAAGTATTTAATACTTTTCAGGAGAGGTCTAGTGAGGGCATACCCAGAGGGACATTGCATACAAGCGACCAGTTGCCGCAACCGTGGACTACAACTTCTACTTAAGAAGTTACCTACAGAAATTGAATCATCTTAGTTAGAACTATAACATCATCTATCTTCCAGAGAAAGTCCCATCAAAATCAATCCAGCCGTTTCGGAGATTAGCCGGAACAAACAGATAGACAGACAAAAATAGATTTTTTTTTTGTTATAAGTACCGTATATACTTTCAAATGCAATTAACATTACAAACATACACTTCAATTTTATTTATTTGTATAGATAATGAGTGGTTATTTAGAGATGGTATATTTTAGACACGTTAATCATACTAAACGACTTTTACTATGAGACCAACTCATTTTGAAACTAACAAGTTATTGATTTCGGAACATTGGGCTCTTCAAAAAGGCATGAAAAGCACTTCAAGGCCAGCAAATCCCCCTGGTATTGCTGTAACCACATACCATCAGGTGGACATCTCCATGAAATTAGTGTTAAATTATGTTACAATAAAAACTACCCACAATTTTCTTAGTATAGTCATTGTCCCTTAAATATATAATAAAGCCTTACCTTTGACCACGTAAATACCACCAGTCAGGGCTACCACACATAAGAAAACTAGCAAAATATTTTCATGAAAAATCATTTTATCATTTACTTATTTTATTATTACAAAGCGACTAACACTTGTGACAGATCAAAACAATCTATTATACAGTAGGGATTCCCGCGTCAGGGTTGCTGCGTGACCTCGTCGCAGCATTGTGGTTATTGTTCGTGTAAAAAATGTGTGACATCCTTGATTGCACTATGCAATGGAGCGTGCTTGCGTTGAAAAAGGTTTGTTTGTTTGATAATCGAGGTTCGGTTAGTAGGTATAGAATTATGCAATAATAGTAGTTTCGATGAATGTATTAGATTTTGTACAAAATAAAGTAAAAACATAGCCTCCTCCTTTTTTCAAGTCGGTTAAAAACAAAAGGCAGTTGTTTACAGAACATAAATCGACAAACAAGTAAAAACTTAAAACAGCTACTTGAACAAAATATAATCAAACATATTTTTTTTTACTTTTTACTGTATTTGACCACAATCTCACTATTGTCAGTGATGATGTGGCCGAAGGTGGTAAGCACACAAAACTTAGAATGACAATATTTGTTTTCCTTCGTTTAAGCTTTTGTTTGACCGCGGCTTCACTCGCGTACCCGGGATAAAAAGTAGCCAATGTCACTCTCCGGTCCATAAACTATCACATGCAAAAAATCACATCGATCCGTTGCTGCGTGAAGGACAAACCAAAACCCAACAAACACACTTTCGTATTTATTTATTAATAGAGAGATAATTATATTATGTATAAATAAATAAATAAATATTCTGGGACATTCCTCACACACGGCCATCTGACTCCAAACTAAGCAGAGCTTGTGCTATGGAAGCCAAATAACTGATATACTACATATACTACTTTTCTTTTGTAAATACATACATATATAGATAATTACACCCAGACACAGGACAAACAGACATGTTCATGCACACAAATGTTTGTCCTGAGTGGGAATCGAACCCACGACCTGCGGCGTGATTGATAGGGTATCTTACCAACCACGCCAACCGGCTCATAGTATAGTATAGTGCTATATATACTCAAAGTCGCTCAACGAGCCATGAAGAGGGCTATGCTCGGGGCATCGGGGTTTCTCTACGCGATCGAACCAGGAATGAGGAGATCCGTAGACGAACTAGGGTCACCGACATAGCCCAGCGGATTGGCAAGTTGAAGTGGCAATGGGCAGGCCACATAGTGCGCAGAACGGATGGCCGATGGGGCCGAAGAGTTCTGGAGTGGAGACCACGGACCGGCAAGCGCAGCGTAGGACGTCCGCTTACAAGGTGGACAGACAACCTTGTAAAGGTCGTTGGAAAACGCTGGATGCAGGCCGCCCAATACCGGTCCTATTGGAGATCATTAGAGGAGGCCTATGTCCAGCAGTGGACGTCTTGCGGCTGAGATGATGATGATGATAGTAAAAATAGTAGGACTAGTAGGATAAATCATTGGAAATTCAAATCAAAGTTAAAGTGAAAGCCATTTATGAGGGGGGCACTCGGACGTCGAAGCTACTGATGCTACAATTTGTGACTTTCAACGCAAGAGTAGGTATGTAGCTACATAAATCATGTGTAGGTAGCAAGTAGGTAGAATATCACGCTATAGCATTAAGTTGATTGGATGGGCGAGCAAACAGTTGCCCGACTGTTGACACAATGTTATTATATTGCGATTTATTGTTGGTATAACGACAAACGTGCGCAACTAAAAAGTAAAGTCTCACGATAAAAGAAATATTTATAATTTTATACATGGTAATAAATATGTTTGAGAATAAAATTATGATTCATTCCCCACTAGTTTCCACCCCGCGGTTTCACTCGCGTTCCCGAGAGATCTTATATTTTTCCGGGATAAAAAGTATCCTATATGCTAATCCAGAATATATTCAATTTGTGTGCCAAATTTCATTAAAATCCATACATCCAAAAATACAAAAAATTACATTTGCAAACTTATACAAATAACACTAAAATTATTTAACTATTTGCGTCCCCAAAACGTCTACAGTTTGACGTCGCTTTGTTTTAAATGAAAAACGATTATTTCATTTAGAATCCTTTGCAAATACAATGTAATTTATACTCTAGAAGCCACAAATATGATTTATTTTAGCATGATATATATCAAGGATTAAGTTAAAGCGGAGGGAAACTATAAATTCAGCGCTGAAATTGATTTATGGTCCAAAACAACAAGAGAACAATTAGGTTAAAATGTTGTGGTAATAGTTTTCTTTCTGTCAGTATGGGAAATATTAAATCGTGGCATATTATTTGAATATTTCATGTACTTCCACATACTTTTAAAAGAAGTGTGAGTTCTTACAGATTTGTAAAAAAAAAAAACGATTGACTTACTATAAAATACTGGTTACAAAGTTACGTTCTTTTAATTACTTACAGTACCTCTTTACTTATTTATTTACACAAATAATAATAATATATAGTAATATAATACAGAATAAGAGTTCGCGGGTGAAACCGCGGAGCGGTAAGCTAGTGTGCTTAAGTATAACTTGATAACCATAACACAGCGTAATTACATACAGTGGTCTATCGCGTTTGAAGTCACGCGAAATGCCGCTTTGTATAGCATTCGTGATTGCTCCATTGTGTCCCAAGCGAGTGTATGGCAGCTTGGGCTCGCTACCGTCCCTCTCTCACCCGGCAAGCCCCGCACGATTATTTTGTCTAGACGTGTCCGTTGGCCGACTGTAAGAAAGTGTTTAAGAAAGAGTTACATAGACTGTAACCATAGCAAGTACGTATTTTTGATATAATTTTCATAGTTACCTTGGACTTTCTTTGAAAAATGTTGCACTATGAATTAACTGCCGTAGACAAAAATAGCTAAGCGGGTGGAGCCGCAGGCATATACTAGTACTAATACTAATAAAGAAGCTTGTCCTGACTGACTGACTGATATATCAACGCACAGCCTAAACCGCTGGAGTTAGAAACATGAAATGTTGCACACAAATTCCCTAAGTAACGCAGGTGTCCACTAAGAAAGGATTTTTCAAAATTCAAGCCCTAAAGGGGTAAAATAGGGAATGTACGTTTGTATGAAACTTTGTCAGTTTTGATGATAAATTCATGAATGTTTGTATTTAGGCACTTGGGTAAAAATTAAGATATACCTAGGTGTTTTAGAGTTTTTAAAAAATCACCCCATAAGGGAAGAAAAGGGGGGCATAGTTTGTATGGGATTTATTTTTCTGGTCAGATTTATATGAAACTTGATAATAATATTCTTCAACACAATTACCGAGACACGAATGTCGTTTTTTTTTTTTCAAAATTCATTTCCTAGGAGGGTAAAAAGGGATGCAGAAGTTTTATAGGTTTTTTTTTTAATGGAATCAGTTGTTTGTATGGATCAGTGCATTCTTCTTATAGCTTAGTAAAAAAACTATGAAGGGATTTTTCTAAATTCTCTAGAGCAGGGGTCACCGAATGGTGGACCGCGGTCCGGATCCGGGCCACCAACCTATAATATGCACCAAACTTTGACAAACAAAAATGTACATATGGTTATTTTATTTAATCCGCGCACATTCAAACACACAATAATTTGATATTAATAGTAACATTATAGTAGGATTTGTAGGAAAGGATCTAAGCTTGGTCGCCAGTCATCATCTAAACCGGACCGCGATAACCTTTATAGATTTTTTAACCGGACCCAATGAACCTAATTGGTGACACCTGCTCTAAAGGGTTAATATAAGCGATCGCGACTGAAACTGCGAGGTGAAAAGCTAAAATAATATATTATCCTATGGACTCTCCGGTCCATATACTATGTCTATGCAAAAAATCACGTCAATACGTTGCTACAAAAGAAGGACGAACCAAAAAGCACATCTAACCTAATAGTATCTAGGCTTATAGACGCAACCAATTTAAACATGCAAAAGAACATGGATGACATACTATAAATCCCAGTAATATTCCATGCCCGTCTCAATATAACTGCAGACATGCATCGCCAAGTCAATTCTTCATCCAACGCTGCGGATCGTATTTTCTTAGAATTCAATTTGCCCTCGATACGACATCGATTCTGTAATATACCTAACATAGCTCGACGTAGCTCGCGCTAGTCTATAAAAGCATTCTGGTATTAGAGATCCAGGATATACTACAGGTGTATCTTATAGCTCAAGAAAGCAATGTACTTTTGATTTCTTACGTGAGGAATGAAATACCAAGGTTTTACTATTCTTATTTATCGTAAACTGCATTTAATACTTTACTACTGAACTATTGATTAAGTAAAATTAAAGTTGGGATAATAAGAATATCCTGGGACATTCATTACACAGTCATCTGATCCCAAATTAAGCAAAGCTCTATGGAAACCAGGTAACTGATATAGTAACTTTGTTTTTGTAAATAAGACATTGATATTTTGTTTATCATAAAATAGTCTTCGTCACTCATTTTTTCTTTAAAATAAGACCATCAAAGAGTTTCATATACGATGGGCTAAAACCTCTTTCAAAATTCAAGAATAATTTTAAACTGTTCTGCAAAACTATGTAGCAAATGTATACAAACTATTCGAGAACATCTCTAGGCTAAGACGTACACCGTAAAGGCGGTTCCAGAATAATTGGAACAATGAAGTACAGTAGTCCAAACTGAATACAAAGTTGTATTTGTGAATTCATTCGTTTAACTTTAAAATGTTTTTTATAGGGAGATAAAATTACAAAACTCTTCAGCTTTATTATATAGGTATAGTTTTTTAGGGTTCCATACCCAAAGGGTAAAACGGGACCCTATTACTAAGACTCCACTGTCCGTCTGTCACCAGGCTATATCTCATGAACCGTGATAGTTAGACAGATGAAATTTTCACAGATGACGTATTTCTGTTGCCGCTATAACAACAAATACTAAAAAAAAGAATAAAAAAAATATTTAAGGGGGCTCCCATACAACAGACATGATTTTTTTGCCGTTTTTATAGATAACTAGCTTCCATCCCGTGGTTTCACCCGCGGTCCCGAGTGCTCCAATCGCCACCAAACCTAACAGGATTACCCGCGGGGCAAATATGAAGATTGTCTGAAAATTTCATTGAAATCGGTCTAGCGGTTTCGGAGTCTAAGTATAAGGAACATACATACTTTCTCTTTTATATATATAGATAGTAACCCCTTCGTGCGCTAGTCCGACACACACTTGGCCGGTTTATTTTGTATTAGTACTTACATTTCCAATTTTTTTAATCAAAATTGCCAAAAATCCAATAATCAGACAATGTTGCTCGACAATCACAAAAAAAAAAATTTTTTATACAATTCACACACCCTCGTATATAATAGATAGAGACAGACTACAGAGAGAAATTCGCATGGGGCATGACTGGTGACGTCATACACGTATATAACGCTTTACCATTACTGCCAGTCAACTTCTTCCGCAATCCGCGTAAAGGAACTTAGTTCCAAAAACAAATTTTCAAACAATATCATCACATATAAAAAACGACCGGCCGGTAGGCGTGGTTGGTAAGATATCCTATCTATCGCCGCAGGACAGACATTTGTGTGCATGAACATGTCTGTTTGGTCTGAGTCTGGGTGTAATTATCTATATAAGTATATATTTACAAAAGAAAAGTAGTATAATGTAGTATATCAGTTATCTGACTTCCATAGCACAAGCTCTGCTTAGTTTGGGGTCAGATGGCCGTGTGTGAGGAATAATGTCCCAGAATATTTATTTTATTCATACTATTCTCTATGCACTTACATTTGCTTATATTATCTAGGTCTTAAAGTAAGTTTTCCTGTAACTTGTTGTAGTTTTAAAATTGTCGTTGAAATTTAATTTTACGATGCATTTGTGTTTTGCAATTTGAATTAAATTTATCTTGAAGTGAACCACAGACATTAATCCTTGTTTTTTTTTAATCTTTGAAACGGCTTGTGTTGTTTTTAATAACTTACCTACCGTAATAATTGAAGAAATAGCCTAATTCCGAGGCCTAAGTCGAACTCAAAATTCAATCCTACATTATTTTATTTTTAGTCAATTTTAGTCAATTTTTATATGCATTTTTGTTTTGAATTTAAAAGGCGATAAGCAAACATAGTCTAGAAGAAAAGCACATCTGTATGTAGGTACCTAATGTATTTTTTACTTGAAAGTTGCCAGGCAGGTATTATATACTTTATAATACATGCTATAAGTGCTATAGCTTCATCTTAACCTTCACCCAATTTATTGTAAGACTAGCTTCCACCCCGCGGTTTCACCCGCGTACCCGAGGGATCTTGAGTTTTCCCGGGATAAAAAGTAGACTACAGCCTTACTCGATAAATGGGCTATCCAACACTGAGAGAATTTTACAAATCGAACCAGTAGTTCCTGAGATTTGCGCGTTCAAACAAACAAATTCTTCAGCTTTATAATATTGGTATAGATACATACGCTACTTTGCTGCAATCTTATAAAGACTCCAAGTAACTCGATAAAGACAAATCATGAAGCTTGTTAGTTTGTTCATGAACACGTCAATCTCAATCAACTATAGTTAGAAGTTAGTTGCTTAGTTAGTTGAAGATACAAGACGAACCAATCGGGCTTACAGCATTACTAACCAAAGTTGAGGATAAAGTAGAATATTATCTGGTGATGAGGTTGGTAAGTGGGAATTGATGTATAAAACTTGATGTATAAAATTTTATCAAAGACAAAGCCAAAGTAATGTGGAGGATAAATTGAGTGTCGTAACTTTAAGCTGTTCTGAAATTTTATTTTTAACTAAAGAACCGGTAAATAACAAAAAGCAAAACCGACTTCAAAGTGAGTTTGCACAAATAGTATAATATAACGATGTTAGAACTTGTTTTGAAGTCTGCGATTCCGACGAATTGAGAACCTCAGAAAAAGTTGTGAACCCTTAATGAGTTGTTCTAACATTTATAGATTATAGATATTCATATATCGTGCCTGTGGTACCGGCAGAGTAGAATAGTACCACCCTCTATCTGACCGAGGTGTCGTAAAAAGCGACTAAGGTACCACAGACGATAACTAGTTTACACACGTCGATCGACTGATGGCGGGATAACCATCACAGAAATGTGCGTACCTACCTATAAATAAGACAGGCCGGTGACGGGCAGCAGCGTCATTGGTGCCAATAGGTACGCTCCTGCGGTCGCCAACCCGCATATCCAGCGTGGCGACTATGGACAAAACCTTCCCATGATAAGCCTGATCACAACACGGCCCCCAGTTCCCGGTCGCCCCGCTATTCCTGACCATGGCGGCGGTCATGGTACCGGTGGGGCAGGGGGTGCGAAGAATCCCCGGGCTACGGTAGGCCGCCAAAAACAAAAACTGACCCTGGCTACGTATAATAGACACACGCTACGACTCGACGAACACCTAGTGCAACTCGAAGAAGAGCTGAAAAATATAAGATGGCACATTCTGGGTTTGTGCGAAATCCGAATAGAGGGAGAGGCTACCATAACTTTAGAATCGGGTCATCTTATGTATTTCAGAGAGGGAGAACAACAATCCCAGGGCGGTGTCGGTTTCCTAGTTCATAAAATCCTCGCTGAAAACGATGTTGAAATCTCCAGTGTGTCGACAAGGGTTGCGTACCTCATAATTAAACTAACCGAGAGGTATAGACTCAAGGTTGTGCAGGCTTACGCGCCGACCTCGACACACTCGGATGATGAAGTGGAGAGTCTGTACGAAGACATATCAAAGGCCTTACATAATACCTCTAAGGCCCACTTCAATGTTGTCATGGGGGATTTCAACGCTAAAGTGGGAGTACAGACTTGCAATGAATCGACAGTAGGACCACACGGTTTTGGCAGCAGAAAGCATAGGGGTCAAATGCTCGTCAACTTCCTAGAGAAAGAGAGGCTTTTCTTGATGAATTCTTTCTTCAAGAAGCAGCCCCAAAGGCAGTGGACATGGCAAAGCCCCGACAATATGACAAAAAAATGAAATTGACTTCATCATGACGGATAAAAGGCGTATATTCAGAGATGTCTCAGTGCTCACTAGGTTCAAAACTGGAAGGGACCACCAACTAGTACGGGGCTCTCTGAATATCGATTACAAGCTTGAATGAGTCCGCCTGATGAGGTCTACGCTCCGGCCAAGTATGCTCCAAACTTTGGTATGCATATAGCCTATGGTAAGGAGAAGAACATAGGCTACTTTTTATCCCGGGAAAACATAAGATCCCTGAGGAACGCGGGTGAAACCGCGGGGCGGAATCTAGTAATACTATAAAAATCACATTAATTGAGATCCTGTGAATGAAACTGACAGACGAACAGAAATAACAGACTGCAAGGTTTTTGCATTCATTAAGATAGTGAAGTCGTCTGAGGGAAAAGTCGAAGATATATTTACGAGCAAGCTTACTGGATAAGATAAAATATTTTTTTTCCTTAACCCAGAAACCATCTTCTGGGCATTTTTAAGAATTTTTGAAAGAAAGAAGAGATGCAAGATCGAAAGAAGAGTGGCAAATTAAGGAGGTTTTGGTAAATTAATATTCCTATAGATGACTCAGATGACGACACCAAGGATGTAGTACATAATTTGGTCATAGGAGAGATGAGAGATTCAATATACTCACTGTAGTTCACATAACAAACATGGAGAAACAATTTTGAAAAAACATTGCTGATATCGTCAGATAGTCAAAAAGGTTGAATTTTGAAAAATCCTTCCAGAGTTACGTTATTATTATTATAATGTATCTTTCTGACATCACGGCGCGAGGACCGGTCTTTTTTAAAGGCGTGCGTGGGGATACAGATCCAACACGTAGAGGCCCCTTTAAGATACTTTAATGTGTTGGGATATGTACACCTAACAAATACGATCTCTGGCCTGCACTATTGAAGAGATATAGGTAGAGACAGCACCCGCTAAGTGCAAGGACTATTACAGAAAACAAGGAACTATACTGGTTCTATGGGGGGAACTTGCTGGACTGGTTGTTGGACTATTGATTGAGACAACGGAACGCCTGCCAAATCAAATGTCTCAATCTTTGATGATGTTCGTTATTATTATTATTATTATACTTTATATTTCAATTTCTTTCTTTCTTCTGATTTCTTTCTGACTTTGCTGTTTGAGCTGTGGATTAATTTTTCTGCCTGTCAGTCAGTTTCTCTTTTTTTATACATACTCGAGTAAACCCAGCCATGTATCCCTTATATTAGTTTTCCGTTTTTTTTTAAATTCAGCAATAATAAAGCTCGTCAATAAACAAAAAGCAACTAAACAAAAACAAAACAATTCACAAACAGATTCACAAATTGTCTTCGCCTATTTATATAAAAATATAGATGTATCTAACCCTGCTGAGTTTCCAGTTCTTCTCAGTTGAAGACCAGTAGCCTCAACTTTCATAAGCTTGTTCTCTTTGGGCCTAAACAGAATAAATAGTTTTAACTTTGACCATATCCAGTTAGAGTCGATCTTTGCTGGACAGCTTTTGGAACACCGCCTGCTTAGCATGAACTTCGATTCAGACGGAACTAGGTACTTAGTTGGCAGTGGCACTTATTTTTTTTTTGTCTTTGTTCTCGTGCATTCGTCATTCTGGTATAAGATTATTAAACGATTAAATATCTATTGTTTTATAAAGAAGGGATTAGTGATTGGAATTTTAGGAATAAGGTAGTCTCTAAAGTCGAGCCTCAAGAATAAATTGAGTTAATCGAAAATAAACCTCAAATCATAGATTCCATGATTTAAATTCCATTGTTTTAACGATACTCTATTATATACCTAAATCCAAGGGTTTCAACAAGTAGAATCAATACACTTAACTTGAGTTTTAATGTAGCTTTAGTATTTTTTTATAATTTACAATAATTTTTTTGTTCAATGTAATTAATTAAATATTGAAATCTGTAATATTATTTACAGAAAAGAAAAGACAAAAAAGGGGGGCTTACAGGGCATCAAAAAAATTATCCGCATCACTGTCAACAGGAAAAGTGCCCTAAATGTCGGCTGCTAATTTTTTGTCCAAAATAAAGGCCAGCGCTTTGGTCACTTCAAGAGTCGACTAATCGCTTGGCAATTTCTCTATAAAGTGAGCGAGCACTGGAACCTAATTTTAATTCCTGGAATTAATTTTTTTTATCTGGTTTTGGGACATGAATTCCATTCGAGATACAAAAACTCAAGTAACTTTTACAATCTGTAAGTGCAAGTTTATAATATGAAGCGACGTCACTAATACTTTTTTTATTCAAATCAATTAGAGGTACCATTCTAAAACGTTGCATTAATACTACAATTATATCACATCTGGCGCACGCGCAGTGATCTAATGCAATATGCATGTCCTCACAATGGTATACAAATTAGTTAAGCGGTCATTTATGACAATGATGGTACCATAAAACGAGCGTAGGTGGTTTGGGCACCAAGCCATATACATATTCACGCCTATTTCCCTTTGAGGTAGACAGGGGCAGAGGTTTTAGAGAACCAAATAGGTGCAGCTAGTTCAGATATCAGTATGCACAAGCAGCAATGATTTACAAAACTGATAATCCTTTGGGAAGACAGGTTCTTGGGTGATCAGTAAATGTCAAGCGGGCTGCATCCCACCCAGATGCCCATTACAGTATTCCTCAATCAAAAGAGCTGTTTAAGGTCAACACATCGGCAGTTCCACTGGCATTGTAAAGCATAGGCTATATAATAGCTCCGGTACCATTCTGGAGAAATGGAAATGACATCAGTAGTAGGCAGATGATCTCTGATGCATTTTACAGGACGCTAGGAATAGTGTACCTTTTTGTATGCCCATAAATCTTGGTAGTTGAAGAGAGGACAGCTCTCATCACTACTAAGATTTATGGGTGGCGATGATAACTTACCATCAGTGGACCCTCTACCTGTAATTAGAAGCCGCTGGATGCCATACCAGATACTGGACCGTTCATTGTAATAGACAATGAAGGAGACCTATGATCATCAGTGGACTCTAGAATGAAGAGCTGATGATAAAGTTGCTATATGATTTTTTTTTACAAGATTGTCGGCAAACAAGCATACCGCTCACGCGCAGGAACACAACTATAAGTTATTTGGCTGCGGTATTCTGTACGGTGGAGGTACTTCCCCAGTCGAGCTGCTCTTTGAGCGACATATCGCTATGCTCTACATCAGTTTTACAATACAGTGACTTAATTAGCGATAAAGCTTTATAAAAGCACTGCCGATGACTAATTTGAGATAACAGCGTTCATGTTATTTATGGTGCTTTATTTCATGGTGTTGTGTAAACAAATCAATTATTTCTGAATAAATTCAAATTTATTTATTTATACACATAAGTAGATAATAAAAAAATAGAATTGAAATTCTGTCTATGTGACTTTCTGTCTGTTTGTTCCGGCCAATTTGCGAAACGGCTGAACCGATTTTGACGGGATTTTCACCGGCAGATAGCTGATGTTATAAGGAGTATGTAGGTAAGTTAGGCTACTTGTATTATACCAGGAAAGCGGGTGAAACCGCGGGGAACAGCTAGTATTATATTATAATAAATCCTGTAGATAAGATCCCATCCAACTGATAAATATAATTCTTTCCCATACAAACTAAGTTATCTCGTCTTTAAATCACATTACGCTTTCAATGTATGGTGCAAGATAACAAACAGGAGCGGTTTTTTGTTTTCCGAAAAAAAAAAACACTAGAAAAGAGGTTTTGTTTTCGATGTTGACTGACATATCAAATCAGCAACTTTTTATGAAATGTCAAAACTATAGGTTTATATGGAGTTTTATATTAAATACATAGCTGTGACGTCATAATTATACAGCATCAAAAGTTTTACTTTTTAAGGTTTAATTGGTCATTAAAAATCATAAAAAGGATAAATTTAATAAAAAAAAATGTTTTATACATCTAACCCATGTGTTTGATAATTTATTTTGAATACAGGCATCATCTCTATTAGTATACGAGTACACCACCTTTAGCTACGTGATATATCATGATATATCACACTGTGATTGTGGTCAAACGCTTGTCTCTATATGGCCAAGTACGAGTTAGACTCGTACACAAAGGGTTCTGCACAATAATAATAATCTCACCTATATTTATTTCAATTGGTTTCACATTTTATTCTGTTATTAGTGTAAGATTAAGTTTCTTTTACTTTTACTAGTAATTTTTGTTTAAGTACCTACAATCTTAATATATATATTTCTTGTGTGCGTGTGTATGTGACTGAACTCCTCCTAAACGACTGGACCAATTTGGATGAAATTTTGTGTGTATATTTGAGCGGGTCCCTGGATGGTTTGAAAATACAATTGGACCCGGTAGATGGCGTCGTAATCGAGTTTGGACAGGACAACGTCTGTCGGGCCCGCTAGTATATGAATAATATTTGGTCTAAATTACAGCTAACGTAATCCTTTAGGTATGGAACCCTAACAAATAACCTGGATACAATTAATGTAGAGAATTACTCTCATAGTAATATATTAATCGTTGTTATGGAACTCATGGGTTGGCCAGATAGTGAACCCTATCCATCTTCAAGGCAGTCATTATCGATGATTGTAAGACGACATTCGAGGATAGATAGATATATATCTATCATCTTACTGAAGATAGGATAGGATATTGGGAACGACCGTAAGAGCGTGGTGACACGATCGTAGTAATATAATAAACGGCAAACGAGTAGGGCTAATCTATCATTTACTGCACGCTACGATACTCTACACGCTCTCGCTTGCGCCTGTAGCTTAAGCCCCTATTTATTTGGCGAGCAGTGCACCTCACATCCGCAGACACTGCAACAGCATACGTCGAACAGATGCAGTCTGCAATACTCCATTATTAGATCCCGATGCACAAACACGCACTTACATATGTGCGGAATATATTATGATTTATTTACAAGTCAGTGTACTGAAGTACTACTTGGAAATACTAAGTTACATATCATCATTTCATGGTTGTATGACCAGTAGTTTAGGGATTAGGCTGTGCGTGCGACCCACATTCAGTCAATCAATCAGTCAGTCAGTCATATAATCGAGTCAAAATGAGCGGGTCGCGACCGATCCAATCAACGATTTCTCAACCAGTAAATTTTTTATCTTTAATAGAGCAGTCATCAAAGTACATTCCTTAGTAAAAAATATTAATCACATCACCATCATCATCTCAAACGTCCACTGCTGGACATAGGTCTTCCCTAAGGATCTCCAATAAGACCGGTCTTGGGCGACTTACATTCTCTCTTCATGATTATGTACTTACCTAAATTCATTATGACACATGTATACAAGAAATATACACTGTCTCTTCAAAAAATGCAAACGTTCGGTTCTATTCAATTATCTTGAACGAACCGACAAACAAACAAACATAATTAGGAAATGTCCTCTTTGATACTGATATTTCTCCAAGAACGTAACCATAGCTCGTTTATTTTCAGAGCAGCGCCATCTAGCGGCAATTAAAGTAGTTGTTTATTTTATAAATTTAATTCGATTCCATAATAATATTTTATATCTATCTATCTATCTATCTATATATACTATAATAAAACAGTAGACTCCGGTGTGTCTGTACATTGAAGAAAAGTAATAAAAATAGAAAGGAGGTAACTAAAGAAGGGTAATAGAACATAAAACACCGATTTTTAGAATTATTTTCTGTCTGTCTGTCTATCTGTTTGTTAAAGCATATCTTTGGAACTACTGAACGGATTTTCATGTAATTCTCACATGTAGACAGAAATTAATTAGGAGCAGAATATAGGCTATGTTATGTAAAAAAAGTTATCGTCATTTAAAGATTTCTGAGTTTATTTTTATACCTACTGTTCGTTAAATCGAAATTGGCTAAAGGAAAAAAGATATAGAAATTTTATAAAGTCTGCGCGAGTGAAGCCGCGGGTGAACAGCTAGTTTTAAATATATCCGTCACATTCTTACGTCATATAACAAAAAACCGGCCACGTGCAAGTCGGACTCGCGCATGAAGGGTTCCGTACCATTATCTATAAAAACGACAAAAATATCGTGTCTGTTATATGGGAGCCCCCTTTAATATTTGTTTTATATATTTATCTTTAAAGTGAATATTAATATATATAACTAAATATTATGTGGCGCTTTAAAGCGCTCGTAGCCTGATTAGCCGTTCTTAACCGATCGGCAAAGTTAAGCAACGTCCAGTCTGGCCGGTACCTGGATGGGTGACCGCCTAGTGGTATTTCGTCTTGAGCGTTTCCGTGCTTCGGAAGGCACGTAAAGCCGTTGGTCCTGATTATCACTTGTGATGGTCGTTAAGCTAGTTGGAGACCTCCTAGGTGGCTTGACAACCCCAACAGTAGGTTGACCACTAGCCTACCTCCAGCAATCCGCAGTGGGCACGTGTGGTGGAGTATTTGCCCATTCCCCTTTCACCCTTATTTGTGAAAGGAGGCCTGTGCTCAGCAGTGGGCAGACATAGGCTGTAATTATTATTATTATTTCAAGCATCTACCTGTTGTCGTTATCAATATCGAGCAAAAACGAGCAAAAAAAATCATGTTTGTTGTATGGGAGCCCCCTTAAATATTTATTTTATTATTAGTATTTTTAGTATCTGTTGTTATAGCGGTAACAGAAATACATCATCTGTGATCAACTGTCTAACTATCACGGTTCATGAGATACAGCCTGGTGACAGACTGACAGACAGACAGCGGAGTCTTAGTAATAATAAAATAATAATAATAAATATTCTGGGACATTATTCCTCACACACGGCCATCTGACCCCAAACTAAGCAGAGCTTGTACTATGGAAGTCAGATAACTGATATACTACATATATTACTTTTCTTTTGTAAATACATACATATATAGATAATTACACCCAGACACAGAATAAACAGACATGTTCATGCACACAAATGTTTGTCCTGAGTGGGAATCGAACCCACGACCTGCGGCGTGATAGATAGGGTATCTTACCAACCACGCCAACCGTTCTTCCCCTTTGGGCACGGAACCCTAAAAAAGACGTTATTACCATAGCAGCGTAAAAACATACAGTGGTCTATCGCGTTTGAAGTCACGCGAAATGCTGCATTGTATAGGCATTCGTCATTGCTGCATTGTCTCTGTCTAGACGTGTCCGTTGGCCGACTGTAAGTGTTACATAGACTGTGGTATTACTATTTATGGTACTTACTTAATCGAAGTAGGAAATAATTGAACCTTTAGGTTTCGTATAATCAATCTGCTCTTCCGTCTACTACTATAGAGTGAGTATTATAGGTATATAGATAATAAATAGGTTTTCTATTATCCTCGGGTCAATAAGTTCGTGACTTTTTGAATGAAACACAGGTTTTTGGATAAAAAATAATTTTATTTTTCAACATCGTCTCCTTTGAGCTCTATACACTTCGTCCAACGTTTCTCCAATTTTTTTATCCCATCCAAAAAATAAGATTGGTCGAGGCCATCAAAATATGTATTTGTTTGTGAGATGACTTCATCGTTGGGGTCAAATCTCTTTCCACCGAGCCATTTTTTCAAGTTTGGAAATAAGAAATAGTCACTCGGGGCTAAATCCGGAGAATACGGCGGATGAGGGAGCAATTCGTAGCCTAATTCATGGATTTTTGCCATGGAAATTGCACATGTGTGCAACCCCTTGCATTGTCCTGGTGGAAAAAAACTTTTTTCTTGGCCAAATGCGGTCGTTTTTTTTTTAAATCCTCATTAAATCAACCCAATAAGTCGGCATAATATTTGCCATTGATTGTTTTACCCTTTTGAAGGTAGTCAATGTGGATTATACCGCGTGCATCCCAGAAAACGATCGCCATGACTTTATTGGCTGACAAACCCACCTTGGCCTTCTTTGGCGCCGATTCACCCCGAGAAACCCACTGTTTTGACTGCTGTTTGGTCTCTGGTGTGTTGTGGTGGATCCACGTTTCATCCACGGTTACGAAACGGCGCAAAAACTCGTCCATATTGCGGTTAAACAACGCCAAACACTCCTGCGAAGTTGTCACACGATTGCGTTTGTGGTCGATTGTGAGCAAATGCGGCACCCATCTTGCGGAAAGCTTTCTCATACCCAAGTGATCTTTCAGAATTGAAACCACTGAGCCATGAGATATGCCTATGACTTCCACAATCTCTCGCACTTTCAATCTCCGATCGGCCAACACCATATCGTGAATTTTTTCAATTGTTTCGGGTGTAGAGACGTCAACTGGGCGTCCAGAACGCATTTTCCGTGCTTGTACGGCCACAACGAAATTCAGTAAACCATTTTTTTACCATTGAAATTGATGGTGCAGAGTTCCCGTAGTATTTATCAAGCTTAGCCTTGGTTTGAGTGATGGTTTTTACCGCAAAAAATAATGCTTAATGAGCACACGAAAGTCACTTTTTTCCATTTTCTCCTCAAATTACGCGGTAATCTACTATCAATACTGTCAAACACAAAATAAATGACGCAAATTGTTTAAATTTTGACAGGAGTCAACTGACAGATGCCTATTGACAGGAGCAGTGTAGCCCTTTCAATTAAGTGGCGGGAAATTCAAAAAGTCACGGACTTATTGACCCGCTCTGGTAATTATGAGGTTGCCTGTTGCCTTCTTTATTTTAGCAATAATTAGACATGGGTGATAAATATCGTCATAGTGAAAAAATCACCTTGATCTGCCATCTTGGAATATCAATGTGACTTTTTGTATAACGTCGTTCCAAAATAACGTTGTTCCTTTCCGTCGCATTTACTCCATCTCACTCCCGATCGGAACGCCGTCCGCGCCCCGCCTGCGTTCGGAGTACTTCGGAGAAAGTCGTATATTTTCGTGAATTCGGAGAGGGAAGGAGCGTTTTACCGTAGTCGCGTGTGACTGCGAACTTTGAGCATTTATAATTTGGCGCTATATATTTTTCTTAGAAAATTGCATAACATATTGTTATCCTGTATAATAATATGTATAAGTGCATATACATTACAGCTGTAGGCGATATTTGTTAATGATAATAGTGAATAAGCGAATTAATTATCAAGTCGTATATGGTATGGTCACACTACTAAACGTTCCAAATGACGTGACGTGATCGACGTCCGACGACGTGACAAAGTCACGGTGAGTTTTTTATTACTGGGACTGGCTGAATCAACAATTAATCACAGACCACGGTGACTTCACTGTGGTCTGTGATTAATTTATATATAACGGTTTTGCCCATATCTATCTAGCAATAATAAGTTATAATAAAGATAATGTATACAAGAAATATACATAGTCTCTTCAAAAATTCTTACGTTCGATTCTATTCAAAACTTTGAAAGAACCTCAAAAACAAACAAGGTTAGGTAGTTCCTTTTCGATATTGATATTTCTCCAAGAACGTAACCATAGCTCGTTTATTTTCAGAGCAGCGCCATCTAGCGGCAATTATAGTAGTTATTTATTTTATAAATTGAATTCGACTCCATATTATTATCTCGTAGGATATATTATCATAATATATCCTACGTAATATTATAACAAAAAACAAGGTATTACTATATGGTACTTAATCGAAGTAGGAAATAACTGCACCTCTAAATTTCGTATATTCTGCTCTTCCGTCTATTATAGTATGAGTATTATATATAAATGGCGCTTATTCTGAGTTTCTCGGTTGCGGTCTCGATTCCGAATGAACCGAACCGATCGGATAGTGTACCAAATCGAAAATCATCTATATTGCAATTCAGAGTGCCATTCGGAATGAGGAAATTGGTTAGTACGACTGTGGTTATAAACGCTGCAACTGACATCCACATCCGCATCAAATTTTATCTATTTGTCATCCAGGTAGATACTTAGGAGTTACTACAACGAAAATTTTATCAAACTAATAAAAAATAGAAATGATTAAAAGTAGTCAGAAAACAATACAGAAATCTTTACTCGTAAAATATGTGAGATATTTCTTCGAGTTCATACGAACTGAGTATTTCAAATAGGAAATATCTTTACGTCGGAGTCTGCTGCAGGGGCCAGGAACGACAAATATGCCGCTTTGTGCTTAGGTATGTCTCGTTGGATTATTGAAGTGTAAGTCTTTGTCTATGGTAGGGAATTTTCTATTGTTTGGAGACTTTATTAAAAAAAATACCGGCCAAGTGCGAGTCGGACTCGCGCACGAAGGGTTCCATACCATTATCTATAAAAACGGCAAAAAAATCACGTTTGTTGTATGGGAGCCCCCCTTAAATATTTATTTTATTATTAAGTAAAATAATACGGTTGCTTCATACATTTTGGTCGAGTAGGTATTGAACTTTTGTATGGAACAGCTGATAATTTTTTCGTGATTTCACAGTTAGTCCTATAATAAAAGTTGTTCACATTGATGAGTACTTCCACCCCTGCAAGTATTGCCAGTGATAACAAAATCATCCTGTATATTATATAAGTTTATATTTTTGTTGCAAATAATTGTTGTTAATTAATTAAATAAGAATTTCCTACATAAAAATACTTATGTCGAAATGAATTCTGATTTTATTTTTAAATTGAATATACAAAACAAACATGTCAATGGTCTATTTAATATTTTTATCATTGACTAGCTTCCGCCTCGCGGTTTCACCCGCGTTCCCGAGGGATCTTATGTTTTCCCGGGATAAAAATCCCTATAACCTTCCTCGATAAATGGGCTATCCAACACTGAAATAATTTTTCAAATCGAACCAGTAGTTCTTGAGATTAGCGCGTTCAAACAAACAAAATCTTCAGCTTTATAATATTAGTATAGATAAAATCCTTTACTGTGAAAGAATATTTAATTTCATCGATAATCATTTATTACCCGCTTTTTTTACCACTCTCTCACCATGGTACGTGATTGTTTTTTTTTATCTACGACAAACGCCACAGTATACCTATTTAAATTCTCAAAGTACTTATCTAAATAAAAGTATTCAACATAAACTATATTAATTGTTATTTACGCATCCATTGTTACAGAGATGTTCCCGGGTTTAATATGAATGAGTAGGGTAAACAGACTGCTTTTGGCCCACTCTCAGCTATTAATAATAATAATAGATAATTCTGTAATAGTCCTTGCACTTAGCGGGTGCTGTCTTTACCTGTATCTCTTCAATAGTGCAGACAGAGATAGTATCGCTAGGTGTACACATCCCAACACATTAACATATCTTAAAGGGGCCTCTACGTGTTGGATCTGTATCCCCACGCACGCCTTTAAAAAAGACCGGTCCTCGCGCCGTGATGTCAGAAAGATACATTATAATAATAGATAATAATAATGTTCATTTGTACAATTATACAGTTAGTTTGCACAAAATCAGATTTACAAGTGTTGTACATCGATGTCAATACTAACTATCCAACAAACAAACAATAATGTAATGTAACCTATAACTATCATATACTTAGTAAGTAAGTTAATTTTGTATTATTTCAATAAGTCGCAGCCGAACATATAACATGGTTTTTAATTAACAACTCTGTAAAGACAAATAAGTATATTTGATTAGTAATTTTATTCGACACTGAACAGCGCGCGCATTGGTCAGATCCGCTCATTGCAAATGGACGATTTTGCTTTGGTAATCTATTTGGTGGGCTTATTTACAACAAGTATTTACAATCAAAGTATAAAATATAAACTATACCCAAGGAGAAAAGACATAAGTGGGATAAGAAAGCTGGACAATGCATACTGGTTGGCTACCCTGAGAATGTTAAAGGATATAGGTTACTATATAATCTGTCAACAAAAGCAACTAGGAGAGATGTCATCGTCATAAAAGAAAAATAAAAACTGTAATATTGAATTAATAATTAATTTACTTTAATTTTCCTTTTTGGTGGGTTTATGTTCAACACTAGACATTCCATAACTGATTATGATTAATGTAATATGGGTACAGCTCACCTTATCTCGACGAGAGTATATTACTACCACTCTTGAGTTGAAAATCTATCGCCAAACACTAGCGGTATGTTCTACACTTGTGAATCAGTTCCTTCTAGGCTGTGTGTTCCTGCACCGGTAGGTGTGTGGCGTAAGAAAAGTAAGTAAAAGTTATGTGAGTAACCTATGAAATATGTAGTTTAAAAAAAAAGCATTTTAATAGGCCAGTAACAGCGCTCTATACCCTACGTATCCCGTTATTACGAAAGCGGATAATATGCATTAGTTGTAATCCAAGCGAGAGCCCAGTGCGCCCGCGCGCCTTCAGGATGCTATTGTCCACAAAATTATCATATTATAGCCATCTATGCTATGATAATTTTGTGCATTTTCACCTTCCGACAACTAAGGGGCCGTCCATTAATCATGTAAGGCTCGAAAAGGGGGGAGGGGGCTCGGCAAAAATCACGAAATATCACAAGGGAGAGGGGGGGTGTACTAAGATATCACGTGTATTATATTATGTATAACTGAAAAGCGGCGTGTAGTGTGACCTTGACTCGCCGTTGCTAGGCAACGAACGAAGTCCCCGCGCACTGCGATTTCTAGAATAAAATTAGATTAGGTATACTTTATACCTGTATTTAAAGATAATATTCTAAAAAAAATAAGATTCTTTGTAGGTACCTACCTACTAAAAAATACACGTGATTTTGGGTGGGGAGGGGGGGGGGGTTAGTCTTAAACCTCACCACGTATCACCAAGGGGGAGGGAGGGGTTAAAAAATGCTAAAAAAAACATCACGTGATTAATGGACGGCCCCTAAGCATTGTTGTATAACAAATTATTTTAACTAACTTCCGTACCGCGGCCTGAACCGCGTTTTTGGGATAATGCCACTAATTTTCAACAAACTAACACATTTTCTGTAGGGATAAATTAAGGCCGTGTTAGGGAAATTATAAAAGATCTAAGCTCGTAACTAAATCAAAAAACAACCATTCTCATCTAAAAATGTTGACAATGACGATATGCAGTGTACAGACTTCAACGGCTTTTAAAAAGCTATAAATTTTAATTGAAATCCACCCCGCAATAAATATCGGAAAATAATTCAGAAAGGCATTTGCGAAGCGATGCTATTGAACGATCGTCGACCGAAGTGAGTAATGCTTTGTAAATAACGTTCGAGAACGATTTTAAATGTTTGAATTATTCGAATGATAGTTTCGATCCTTTTTTGTTAGCGGCCAGTTGTATTTTATATTTTGCTGCATTTATGTAAAATAAATGAAATATTCGGTATTTAAAAATTAAAAATAATTCTTGATTTAGATTCTACTCTACGACCTCTCCTTTCTTACTAATCTATAGAGGTGTTATTTAAGAAAAGAGACAAATATTAATGATACCCCATCAAGAAGGCAACCGCATCAAACACAACTTAACCATACTGAAGCTACCGCTGCAAAGCATTACTAAGATTGAATTCTAAAAGTGAAGTCTAATAAGAAAAAATAAAGCCCGGAAGATGTCCATCAAATTATCATTAAGACGTGATAGATGTGTAATGAGGGAGCGAGATAAAAATAATTGGAAGCCGAGTGAGAGGGACAAAAAAAACAAATCTTCGACATAGGACGCAGATGGGCAGTTCAGACGTGATAAATTACTCAGTAACTGTGTAAGTAAAATTAGATGCAATAAAAAAAGATTGTCGTAGATAGAAACTTAAGTTTTTTTTTTATTAATATTATGTTGTCAAAGGAGGCAAGCATACAAAGTCTAGAAGGAACTGGCTCTCAAACCCGTCTGTTGAAAATCTGATGTTAGTTTTCAACTTAAGGATTGTAACCAGCCAGAAGGTTACCAAAAGAGCCCTACCGTGGCGCCATGGATTCCTCGCTGTTTTTCTGTTATTTCATTATGTTTTTTTTTTCTAATTATTATGTTGTTTGTGATGAGTTAAATATATACTTACATACGGTCGGCGGAAAATGCTGGATGCAGGCCGCCCAAGACCGGTCCTATTGGAGATCCTTAGGAGGCCTCCAGCAGTGGACATCTTGCGGATGATTATGAAATAAATACTTCTACGGACTTTCTTTTGCTAAAAGTCAATCTTACTCCTATACCGTTATAATCCAATCCCTTTGCATCAGTAATCAAGACGTCTTCAGTTTATTTTGACTCATAAAATAAATGTGAAAGTGAGTTTGTTTGTTTGTTACCTATTCATGCCTAAAACACTGAACCAATGGCGATGAAATTTGGTACGCAGAAAGCCTATGGTATGGAGAAGGACATGGGCTACTTTTTTCTCGGGAACACGGGTGAAACCGCGGGGGACAGCTTGTTAATTATAAAACCAGGTGCATGTTGTTTGTCATCTCTAAAAACTGCTCTATCAAGATAAACTCTTTCTTTTACACAGACGGACATTTTAGAATTATTTATAGATTTAATT